>NGKI01000017.1:1092800-1129889 GCA_002162615.1 Myriosclerotinia duriaeana
ATATAATAATATAAATATTTTTATTAATAATTTATAAATTAATATATTAATATAATAATATAAATATTTTTATTAATACTTTATATATTAATACTTTGTTGTATATTTAATAAGGTTTTAGACATTTTAAGATAGTTTTAGATTTTTGAAATGATTTTAAGATAATTTTAAAACTATTTTGAATTTATATTAATATTATTTTTAATTAGTTTAGATATATTTTAGGTTAATTTAGGTTTAATTTAAACTGTTTTAAAAGTTTTTTCAAAATTATTTTTAAATTAAATTAATTATAATAATTTGCTAATCATTTTAAATATTTTAAAATAATTTATAGTTTAAGATATTTCTAGATAATTTTGAGTTTATTTTAAAAAATTTTTAAAATTGTTTTTTATCTTTTATATTATTATGTTTTGATATTACTATTAATATTAATATTAATATTATTACTATTACTACTACTAATACTAATAATATTAATTATTTATATAATATAAAAATGTCTATTAGTATTATATTACCTATTATCTATTATATATACTCTAAACGATATATACCTATATATAAGAAATATCTTTGAATTATTCCCCCTTATATATCCCATACCTAGTTTCGCACCTAATCCCATTATAACTATAGCGCTAACTATAATCACCCTAATATTTATATATTAAGTTTTACCCCATTTAACTTTAATTCCATTTTATTTATAAATCTTTTATTACTTAAATACTCTACCTCCTTATTTATTTAATTATTATTTTTAATAAAACTATAATTATTATTAACTTTAACCTCATCATCACTAAATTTTATTTTATAATTTTCTTTGTAATTTTTTTTATTTAAAATATTTTTTTATTTGGTATTACTTATATTATTTCCCTCATTTTTATTTTGTTTGTTTTTAATATTATATGCATTCCTATTAATTAAATTATTATTATTATTATCATTATTATTATTATTATTTCAAGGTTTATTTAAAGGAGTATTTATTATATATTCTTGATTATAATAAAGTATAGGCAAATTATAAACTATTATTTTATATTTTATTTTAATAATTAATATTGTGAAATAAAGGTTATATATATTGGTGCTATTGAGAATATTTATTAAAAAAAAAGGTATTGTTTTTTATTAAATTTTATTATTATTAATTAATATATTTGATATAATATATTCTTTTGAATATAGTAGAAATCATTTATTTTAAATATGATTCGTTTTTCAAATTCTTTAAAAAAAACTTGTTAATACTATTATATTCTATTTTATTAATTAAATTAAATAATATTTTTAATATAATAATCTAAACTTTTAAATATTATAATTTATATTAATAATATTGGGAAAACTTACTTTTATTAAAACTCTAAATTAATCTAATATTAAATGAATAATTGGATAATATTATTAATAATTTTAATAACTTTAATAGAATCCGAAATATCTATTTTGCTATTATTTATTTTATTCTACTATATTTTTTCAAATTTATAAGTATTATTTTGTAATTAGTATTATTAATAATCTTTAATTTATTATTGCTATTATTTTTATTCAATTTTTTATTATTATTATAGATTTTTTTTATTAATAATATAAAATTATAGATTAATATAAAATAATACTTTTTGATTATTCTTATCAAATTAATAAATTTAGAATAGTTATTTGTTTATGCTTTTATAAATCTAAAGCGAAATAATTATAATATAATATTTTTTGCGAAAAGATAGATTATAAGGTTTGAAAAAGATATAATATTTGTTTAAACTTTTTATTTCCTATATAAATATTAATAAAAATATAAAAGAAAACAAATTATTTTATTTATATTCTTGTTTTTTATTAAATATATTATAATTTATAATATATTTATACTTTAAGATATTATTTAATAAATGTAAATTTATATAAATATTTGAAAAATTCAAAAACTTCTTTTATTTATTTAATTAATTTTTTTACTGTTTTAGTATAATATTTTTATTTATATTTATATCCTTATTTATTAATTTATATTCATTATTATTTAATATAATATTATCTATATTTAAACTATTACTTTTATTCTTTTTTTCGATATTCGTTATTTTTTGATTAATTATATTATTTATATTAAAAAAGTTTAATTAAAAATCGTTTTTATTATTATTTATTTTTTAATTATTTATTATTTAATTGTTTATATAAGAAGTAATAATAATCAATGTTTTATAAATATTTTATAAATCTTATAATAGTATTCTATTTTTTTTATTAAAAATAGGCTTATTTAATTAAATATATAATTCTAAAAGAGTTATAGCAATATATTAGAAATACTTTATTAAAACTTTTATAGGTATATTTTTTTAAGTAATTATTGATAATAATTATATAAAGTTAGCTTTATATTATATTAAATGATTATAATATTTTAATATAAAAGGTATCAATATTAAAGTTTTTCTAGTTTCAAATAATAATTAAAAGAATAAATATAAAAAACTTTGAATATAAAATTAATTAAAAAGAAATACAAATATTTAAAAAACTTTAATAAAAATTAACCTCCTAGATTTTATTAATATATAATTATATAAAAAGTTTATTAATATTCTATTAATTTTATACTATTTTGAATAAAATATATTATAACTATAACCTAGAATTAAATTTAAATATAATATTAATTTTATTATAATAAAAGATTTCTTTTATATTCCAAATTCCTAAAAATATTTACTACGATTATTATTTATTTAAATATTTTGCTTTGTTTTTTAAATATATTTAATATTATAATAATATCAATTGTTTTTTATAATATTATAATTTAAATTATATTAATTATTCTTTATAATAAAGTATATTCAATAACTTTAAAAAGTATTATATCTTATAAATTCTGAATTATTAATAACTTATAATATATTAATAATTAATACTATCGAATAAGTTTTTATAAATATATTATATTTTTTAATTTTTAATACAATTTTTTTTATTAAAATTTTTATATTTGCTTTTAGATTATTAATTATATTATTTATATTAATATTATAAAATTTTAATATTAATATAAATAAATTGCCTGATTTTCTTTTTTCCTTATAATCGAGGTATATTAAAGTAATATAAAAAGCTTTTAAAATATAATATATATTTTTATATATATCGAAATTATTTATAAATAATGTAAATAGTAATATTAATATTTTTTGTATATTATTATTTATTAATTCCTTAATATTTGTTTTACTATACTCTTCTATTTTAAAATTTTTTTTAATAGAGGTTATAAAGTATAATAATTTTGTTTTTCCAATTTATATATTGATTATCTATTTAACAAAATATTGTTTATTTGAATTTTCAAAATTTTCTTTTTTTTTCAATTCTAGATTATAATCCTATTGAATATAAATATTTATTTAATATCGAATTATATTTAAACTAATTTTTAATATTTTAATTATAAATAAAAACTTTTTATATATAGTTTTTAAATTTTTAATATTTATTTTAAAGTTTCTTACTGCTATAATTGATTATAATATTATTAAGATATTGCTTTTTATTACTTTTTGTAAACACTTGTTTTTATATTTTCAATTAATAAATATAACTTATCCTTTAATTTAATCTAATATTAGTTAAATAAATTTAACAATATTTTTTGATAATATAATATCACTTTTAATATTATATACAAAATCGTTAGATATTAATATAACTAATAATTTCTATATTTTTGATTTCCAGAACTTTTTTAAATAATTAATATAATATATTATATCAAAATACATTTTATATTTTAATTTTGATATATTTAATATCCTAAATATAAGATTTACTAAGTTATATTAATAATATTATATTTTATATATAATATAAATACAATCTGCCTTTTTTTTTTTATTTTTCTTATTATTTAGTAAACTTGTTTACTTTTCAAATATTATTATAATAAGCTTTCTTATCAATTATAATATTAAAAGTTTTTTGTATATAATTTATTTAAATATATTTAAACAAAATAATAAAACAAATTCTATATCTTTATTTTTATTATTATAATTATTAATAGCTTAATTCATTTTCTGGTTTATTATTTAAACCTTTTACAATTGTTTATAGTTTTTTTAAAATATTAATATATATTTGTATTACAAATTAAAAACTAAATAAAAAAATAATAATTTTCTATTATTAGTAAAATTAAATATTAACTTTATATTTATATTATTTAATAAAGTTAAGTTTAATAAAAATATACTTACTTTTTTTTATTAATTATTATATATAATTCATTACTTTTACTTTTATATTTCAATTTTGATTTATTATTTTTATTAGTTTTTAATAATAAATTAAAATTATAAATATTATTAAATATTATTACTATATTATCTAATATATTTATTATATTTTATAAATATAAATTTATATTAATATAATAATTTATAATATATTAATATTTAATCTATATTATTAAATAGTTCTACAAATTTATTAATATTAAAACTTTTGTTATTTAAAAGCTTTTAATTGAATAAATCTGATTCTGTTTTTGTTTTTATATGTATATTAATATTGGTATTGTAATTAATATTTGGTGATAATTTAGAATCGAATGTTAATATTTTATACAAAATTAAAGTTAATGATAAAAATGAAGCTGGTAAAGTTGGTAATGGTAATAGTGATGGTGATAGTAATAATAAGGAATTTGTAATAGTAGTAGTAGTAGATAGTATAATTGTAATTGCGATTTATTATATTAATAAACAATTAATAATTTTATATTATAGTATTATTATAGTTTTATTATTTATAATTATATATAATAATATTTTATATAATTAAAATAATAGTTATAGAAAAGTATAAATATTATTAATATTAAATAATATTTACGAAATTACAATTACGATAATCTATTTAATATATTTTTAATATTTTTAATTATTTAATTTATTTATAAAGAAAATAGGTTTTAATGAATATAAATATTTTAAAAGTTACAAAAAAAAAAAATTATAAGGATAATAAATACTTTAAAAGCTATAAAAGAAAAAGAAAAATTATAAAAATAGTAAAATGCTTTAAAAGCTATAAAAGAAAAAGAAAAATTATAAGGATAATAAAATGTTTTAAAAACTATAAAAAAAAAAGAAAAATTGTAATAATAGTGAAATATTTAAAAAGCTATAAAAGAAAAAAGAAAAATTGTAATAATAATAAAGATATTAAATTTAAGAATATAAAAAACGTAATAAATATAATTTCGATGTAAGTATTGATATAAAATAGTTTAATTTAATAAATAATTAAACTAATTTGTTTAAATTACTTAATATAGTTTCGTTAATATTTTTAATATTATAAATATTATTTTTTATAATAAAGTTTTTATTTTGTAAACTATACAAAATAGTTAAAATTAATTTTGAAATTAGTAATGGTTTTAAATTAAAATTTTCTAAACAAGGATTAACTTCAGCCAAAAGCTTTTTATTATAAAGATATTATTTATCAATAATATATAAAACTTCAAATTTATTATTATTTATATTGTTATTTAAATTGTAATAAATATTAAATAATAATTTTATTATTATTTTAAATAATACTTTGAAAATGTTTGATTAAATTTATTTATTCTAAAAAGAATTTATAATAAAGAATTTGAAGTATTTAATTATATAAATCTAATTAATATAACAAATTCGATTAATAGTTTAATTACTATTTTTTTTATTTAAAAAAATATCAAATATAATATAATAATTGTAATATATTTGAAAATTGTAACTAATTGATTTAATAATAAATAAAAAAAAAATACTATTATTTTATTAGTTATTATAAATTAATAAACTAATTTAATTTGTACATTTAAATCTAATTTGGAAGTAAAATATATTATTTTAATATTTAAAGTATTTAAAATTGTATATAAAAAAAGCTGTATAATTAGTAATATATATTATATTATAACTTTTTTGTTAAATAAAACAATTAATTTTGTTATTATTTTTAACAAAGCTTTTAATTTTGGGTTATTATAACAAATTATAATTATTTAATTAATAGTATTATTTTTTTTGGGTAATTTAAAAGCTGTAATTTTATAATTAAAAGCTTTATATAGTTTTTTAATTAAAGTAAATATTAGTTAAATTAAGCTTTTCCAAAATATAGTATTTTCTATTTTAAATAGATTTTCAATATAATAAAAACTTAATTACAATAATAAAAAAATAAATTTCTAATTATATTTTTTATTCTAAATAATACTTTTATATAATAAAATAGTAATAAGTTTTTTATTTATTTTTATTAAAAAAGCTTTATATAGTTTTTGTTTGTTTTTATTAAACTAATATATTATTTTGTAAATATAAAATATAGCAATATTTTCTATAATTTTTTTGTTAGGGAATCTAAGATTTAATAAAATATAAGTTTTGCGAATCATAATTTCTTTCCAAATTTTGGTAAAGTATAACCCTATTATTATATTATCCTTTATATCTCTAATAATTTATTATATTATAATTTTCATAATAAATCTTAATACTAATACTGAATATATATTAAAAAAATTGAATAAATTTATATTCTCTTTAACCTTTTATTTGATAAGATTTTTTAATACTTATAAGTTATTGTTAATTTTAACAAATTTTATATATCTTTGAAAATCTTTTATTTTATTAGATAAAACTATTACAATTATTATTAATAAAAACTTAGATTTAAACTAAATAACAGTTTTATATAATATAGTATTACTGTTTTTTAGAATATAAGCTTTATTAATAATTATATATTTGAATAGCTTTTTAATATTATATAACTAATTTAAATTATTAATTATCAAAAATATTTTTACTTAAAATACTATTATATTTAATTTAGCTATATAATACGATTTTAAAGCGGATAAGCTATAATATACCTATAATATTACTATAAAAGTAATAACTATAATATATAAGTTTTTTTCTGTATTATTAAAAATTTTATAATATTTAATAAATTTTCTAATAATTTTTTAATAATAATTAGATTTGCTTTATTTTTTATTTTTATAATATATATATATAGTAAAATTCTTAAAGATTTTGTTAATTTTATTTATTTATTACTTAATTAACTTTAAAAAAATAATAAATATTTTAAATTATATCAAAAATAGGCAAACAGGAATATTTAATATAATATATAAATTTTTTTTTTTGTTATTAAAGTATTCTATATTATAGTTTATATTTATTTGTATTTATAATTGTAAACAAATATTCGATTATTTGATTAATTAATTTTTATATTAAATTTTAATATAAATATATTTTTTTATTAATTGTTTATAATCTTTGATTGCTTTTTCTTATTATATTTTATTTTATAATAATTAGTTATTTATATAAAGTTAATACATATAATAACTTATTCAAATCCAAAAACTAATAATTTTTATAATTTTTCTAAAACTTATAGTATTTATTAATAAGTAAATTTTTATTAAAAGATTCTAAAAAATTTAAATAATTTATTATATTCCTATTATTTATTAAAATTTAAATTAAAATATAGGTTTATTAAATAGAAATTGAGGATATTTTATATCAAAATAAAAAAATTTATAATCGGCAATATAATTTTATAATTAATAATTAATATTATTTAATAATACTTTTAATTTAACTATATTATTAATAAAAAATTTTAATAATATATTAAAATTTGCTAAAGTTTTTTTAATTATTAATATTTTAATCTTTACATTACAAAATTGACTTTCTATATTAAAATTATTAATATCAATTGTAATATTCTAAAAAACATTTTGAATCAATTTTTTTAATATAAGTTTATTATTGAAATACTTTAATATAATTTATATATTCAAATACTATCTAAAAAATATATTCAAATCAAAAAAGTTAAAAAGGTTTTTTATACTTTTTAATATAATTATTTAATTAATAAATTTAAATATATTAGCTTAATCCAATAATCTTTTTCTAAAAACATTATTAGAATTAATAAACACTACATTTGTTTTTATAAATAATTAGATTATAAATAATTAAAATCTTGAAAATAATAATTAATCAAAATAATAAAAAAACTATTTAATAAATTCTACTAAAATTTAAAGTTTATTATCAAAACCTAATAATAATCAAAAGAATATATATTTTTTGGTTTTAAATATTTTATATAATATACAATTAGTATTATTAAATATATTAATAAATACATTAATATTTAATAATTCTATATTTATATTTTATTTAATACTTTTTTGTTTTTTATTTATTATAATATAATTTATATTTGTATTTATACAAATTATATATATCTATAATTATACTTCTTTTTTTATTTAGTTTATTTAATAATTAAAAAATATACTATTATATATAATTGAATTTATTATATATAAATAATATAAATATAATATATAATAATTAGTTTCCTTTTATTCTAATTTATCCAAATATATATTAGAATATTTAATATCTCTATAATTTTTTTTTTAAATAATAGTATTTTATATAAATTTAAGAATAAAAGATTTTGTTTATAATATATTTTTTATACAAAAAAGGATAATATTTTAATATAATTCTTTAAAATATAGTAAAAACTTTAATAACTTTAAAAATTCTACTATTACTTTACTATTTGTAAATTCTAAATACAATATTATTTTAATTAAGTTTTGTAATACTTTTGATTCGATATTTATATTAAAAAATTTATATATTATAATTTCAATATTTTTATTAAATAACAAAAACTCTATAAAAGTCTTCTTTTTTCAGTTTTCTATAAATAAGGCTATATTTTCTACAATTAGCCTGGGTTAGCCTGATATATATTATAATTGTAGTAATGATTGTAATAGTAATTATAATAGTAATTGTAGTAGTAAAAATCATAATAAAGGTTATAAAAATTGTAAAAATGATTATAGTAGTAAAGATTATAAAAATAGATAATTAAAAATCGCACTATAATAAAAAATTTTTTTATATAAAATAAATATTATTTAAAATGAATATTATTGTTATTTAAAAAAATAAAGTATTGTATAATTATACTAATAACTTTATTATAGCTTTATAAAAAGTTTAATTAATATTTTAAATATATAAAAATCTTTTTTAAATTTATTATATTATTATTTATTTTTTACTTCATTTTATTTATAGTTTTAAAAATAATATATATTTTATTTATTATTATTTACTATTATTTACTTTTTTATTAATTTCTTAATATTTTATATAATATTTATATATATCTGTTTTATATTTATCTAAATAGATTTATACTATTCTTTATATTAGTCTTACTCAAATAGGGTATGCGATCTAATTAGTAAATAAACTTGTAATAGTAGTTTATAATTCTATTTGTATTTAAATATATATTAATATATTATTTTAAATAAATATTTTAGAATTCTATTCTATTATTATACTTTTTCTATTATTATAATTATAAAAGACTTTTCTGAATTTATTGATTTATATAATATATAAATTAATACTTAAAACTTTCAAACTAATTTTGCTATTATATTATCTTAAATATCAAGATTTATAATTAAATTATATAAAAAATTATAATTAAAGCTTAATTTAATAATCAATGCTATTGCTTATTTAGGAGCAAATAATAGTATAGATCTATTATATAATAAAATTAACAAATATTTTAAATATAAAAAAGATATTTAAATTAATAACAATATATTTAATAATAATAATAATAATAATAATAATTTTTATAAAACTAGTTTATTATTTATTAAAAAATTTAAATAAATAATACAAATATTTCTATTTAATATAATAAATATTAATATAATTTTATACAATCAAATATAAACAAATCAAAAACTAATAAATCTTATAAGCTTAATATTTAATTATAAAACAAAAAAAAAAACTTTATTAAAATTAAATTAAAAGTTATATAAAAAGTATTATAAAAAGCTTAATAAAAAGTTTACTAAGAAATATAAAAAAGTTTATAAAAAGCTATACAAAAAACTATAAAATTAAAAAAAGCTAAACATAACATTAATTTAAAAAATATTAAAAATAATAATAATAATAATAATAATAATAATAATAACAATAATAATAATAATATTAAAATAAATAAAAAAAAAGATTAATTAAAACTTAAATATATAAAATCTATTAAAATCCTAAAAATAATAAATAATTAAAAATAAGAAATCTAAAAAAAACAAATTTATATTAAATATATTAAAACAGAAGTTATTATTATAAAAAAATTAAAGTATTATAACAAATAACAATATATAATAAAATTTAATAAATAAAAAGATTCAAAACCAATATAACATATTTTTTTTAAATTATTAATTTTTAATTATATATTTAAAGCAGTTTATACAAAAACATTAAAAAATTATAAAAATTAGAAGTTTATAATTATAAAAATAATAAAGTTATTTATAAATAAATAAATAAAAAGAAATATAAAAAAACTATAATAATATATTAGTTTTTAAATAATTATAAAAGTTTTATTAAATAATTATAAAAAGTATTAATTATTAATATTGTTTTAATTATTTAATTAAACTATTAAATGAAACAATATATTACTTTTAAAAAAAAAGTTTTTTAAATATATTATTTTCTTTTTTTTCTAGTTTTTGTATAAATTAAGCTAATCCAAAATAGATATAATAATTAAAATTCTAATAATAATTAGATTAATATAATTTTTTAAATTTTATAAATAATAAAAACTATTTAAATATATTTAAAATTATTTTTTATTAATATATAATAATTTATATAAAAAAAAAAGATTTTATAATTTATTTATAAAAATTTTTTTATTTTAAAAAATATTATTTTTAAATTAATAAAAATTATATATAATAATTAATTCTAATAAAGATTTTAATAATATTAATAATAAAAGTTTTTTTAGTTAATATATAATTATATTATTATTAATATATAATGTTGTATAAAAAAAGAGTTTTTTGATATAACAATTAATTAATTAGTGGGTTTGTTTATTTTGCTATTAATGTATTTATTTATATTTTAATATTTATAAATGTATAATTGATTAATTATTTAAAATAAAATTAATTTAAATAAAAATTAATATTATATATTAAATAAATATTAGTATAAAAGATTATAGTAATAAAAATAATATGTATAATAAAGGGCAAAGGAGGGAAAAGGGGAGGAGGGAATGAAGGAGGGAGAAAAGGGAAAAGAGAAGGAAATGAAAGATAAAGGATAAAGAATAAAAGTGAAGGTGGAGGGTGGAGAATGAAGGTGAGGATGAAGGTAAAGATGAAGGTAAAGATGAAGGTAAGGATGAAGGTGAGGATGAAGGTAAAGATGAAGGTAAGGATAAAAGTAAGGATAAAGGGGGAGAATAAAGGTAAAGATGAAAAGCGGGGGTGGAGGGTGGAGGATGAAAATGAGGATGAAGGTAAAAACGAAAAGGAAAAACAAAAAGGGAGGAGGAAAAGGGAGAATGAAGAGTGGAGGTAAAAAGCAAAAAAGGGAATAATAGCTTTAAGTTATTTACAATTATTATATAACAACTATATTTTTATTCTTTGTAGAATATTAACTTATTAAATTTAATTTTATTAGCTACTATTATATTATAATAAATAATAAATATTATTACTAAGACTAGTATTTTAATTATTTAATAGTATTTAAAATACTATTAATAAATAAAAAATTTAATGAAGTTTTAATAAAATCTTGAAATAGTTTTAATATAATTTTAAATCAGTTTTAATATTATTTTAAAAGATTTTAAAATAATTTTAATATTATAAACAATTTCAAAATATTTTAAGTTTATTTTAATCTATTTTAAAATATATTGAAATGTATTGAAACTATTTTATAATAGTTTAAAAATAATCTTAAACTATAATATATCTAAAAATGATTTGAAAATAAATTTAAAAGAGTTTTAACATTGTTTTAAACCTTTTCAATTGCGCTAGTAAGTATATTAATATAATAGTATAATAGTATAGTAATATAGTAATATAGTAGTAGTTTTCTTGAAAAAAACCTCCTAAGTCAAATCTGCCTTAGGCATATATTATAATCCAACAGTAGATAAGGTTATTTAAATAAATAGGTAGTATAAAATATAGTTAAATATAGTTAAATATGGTTAGATAAGGGCTTGATAAGGCTAGATAAAACCCGATAAGGTATAGCACACGAATATTTTTCTCAAAAAATTTTGAAATATATAAATCTATATTAAAATCAATTCAAAATCAACTATATATAAGTTTAGATTTATTTTTACTTTAAATTGCTTCTTTAGATCAGAGCTATTTTATAATATATAAAAAATTAATTTTATTTTTTGAAGAATTTTTTGTATGTGTTTGCTTGTCCACGACTGTATATTAAATTAATACTAATATAATATTAATAAACATTTTTATATTATATAAATAATTAATATTATTAATATTAATTGGAATAATAATAATAATATTAATATTATTAAAAATAATAGAATATAATAATATTATTATTATAATAATAAAAACCAAATCAAGTTTAAACTTATAAACTAATATAAATAATAAGAGATTTTATTATATAATTAAAATTAAATTAAAATTTCTTAGAAAGCAAAAATTCTAAACGCTTGTAAATCTTTAATATTATTATATAATAAAACAATAATAAGTTTTTTATTTGTTTTTATTAATAAAGCTTTATATAATTTTTGCTTTTCTTTATTAAATTTATATATTGTTTAACAAATATAAAATACAATAATATTTTCTATAATTTTATAATTAAAGAATTAAAGATTAAATAAATATATAAAGTAATAAATTATATTTTTTTTAAATTTTAATTGAATATGAATTTATTATTTTATTTTATTTTATCTTTTATTTTTAAATTTATATAAAATATTATTATACCAAAAAAAATATAAAGATATTAAATATTTTAATATATATTTAAATTGATTATTATATATTATGTTTATATTATTTATATATAGTAAATTCAATTATATATAATAATATCTTTTTTAATTATTAAATAAACAAAAAAATATATATTTATAAATATATATTATTTAAACAAATATAAATACAAATTGTATTATAATAAATAAAAAAAGAAAAAGTATTAAATAAAATATAAATATTTTATATAATATATGATTAATATTATTAAATATATCATTAAATATATTATTAAATATATTATTAAATATATTATTAAATATATTATTCAATATATTATTCATAATATTAATCATATATTATATAAAATATTCAAAACAAAAGAATATATATAATAGTTTATAAACTTTAATAAAATCTTTTAAACAGTTTTTTTATTATTTTAATTAATTTTTTTTTGAAGTTTTAATTATTTATAATCTAATTATTTATAAAAATAATTATGATATTAAATTTATTTTATATTATTAATAATCTCAATAAATTATTTAAAGTTAAGTTATTAAATTAAATTAATATATGTAAATTTATCAATCAAACAATTATATTAAAAAGTATAAAAAACTTTTTAACTTTTTTTAATTTGAATATATTTTTTAAATTAATATTTAAATATACGAATTAGTATTTTAAAGTTTTTAATAATGAATTTGTATTAAAAAATTTGATTCAAAATATTTTTCAAGATTTTACAATTAATATCAATAATTTTAATATAAAAATCAATTTCATAGTAATATAAAAATCAAGATATTAATAACTAAAAACTTTTAGCAAATTTTAATATAATATTAAAAGTTTTTATTATTAATATAATAAAATTAAAAGTATTATAAAATAATATTAATTATTAATTTTAAAATTACTTTTTTAATTATTAATTCTTTCACTTTAATTTGGAATATCTTTGATTTTTGTTTAATATATTTATTTTTTAATTTTAATTTTAATAAATAATCGAAATACAATAAATTATATAAATATTTCCAAATGTTATAACAAAAGTTTATTTATCAATAAATGCTATGAGTTTTGAAAAGTTTATAAAAATCATTAATTTTTAGATTTGAATAAATTATTAAATTATATATATTAGTTTTATATAAATGATTCATAGTTGCTTAACTCTACACAACATTCCGAATCAGAGGTATCTTTTGATATTTCTGGCTAAGGTTAAATCAATCAGAATAACTTTATTACTTTTTTTTTAGTTTGTTTTTATTAATGCAATTGTTTTTACAGCAATAATGATAATTGGGCAAATCGTTATTTTTGCTAAATTGTTTTGGTTATAAAACTCTAAGTTTATATATTTCAATAATGATTTTAATTTTTTTATTATAATTAAGAAGTTTGTTAAAAAATATTAAACAAGTAAAATAAATAATTTACTTTTTTTTTGTATTAATATAAAAAACTACAAGATAATAAATAGTATTATTATTACAATTAGTAAAGTTATCGAAATTGTTAAATATAAAAAAACAAAAAAAAAGAAATTTTGTTTGCTTTTGTAATTAATTTAAACTAATTTATTGCTTTTTATAAAAATAATATAAATCAAAGTATTGTATATAGATTATTATAAAAAGTAATAAACTTTTTAATAATTTTTAATTATTTTGAATTGGATAAAGTTATTTTTATTTTGTTTTATTTATATAGCTATTTCTTTTTCAAATCTATTAAACCAAAATCTACTATTTCATTTACAAATGTATTAAAGAAAACAATTTCGAAAATTAACTCGAAAAACAATTTGAAATTTTTTTTTATTATAAATACAAAAAACACAATATCAAACTATATATTAGTTTATTTTAATATCAACAAAACCAATATATTAATTAATATTAAACTTTTTGTAAAATATAAATTTCAAATATTATTATAATAAATAAAACTTTTTGCTTTTTATTAAAATCTAATTCAATAAATCAATAAACTTATTTTAATATTTATATTTTCTATCTTTTTTATTATTATTAATTGAACTATTATTTTTGTTAGTATTTAAATTCAGAATAAGCTTTTAATACAAATTAATATTAAAATAATTTTGTATATATTCAAAGCTTTTAGTTTAAAAAAACCTAAAATCTGATTCAATTATATTGTTTTCAGTATTTCAGTTAGTTTTTAAAACTATAATAATATTACTATTCTAATTTTTGAGGATTTAATTAAAGAAAAGATTATTATTTAAATTATCTTAAAATTAATAAACTATAAAATATTTTATTATAGTATTAACTTTTTGATTAAAAGAAGCATTTGGATTATTTTCTTTTTAGAATTTATAAGCCTTTTTAAATTATTTTATTATAACAATATAATTAAACTTATTAAAAAGAAATCTATATTAAACTATTACAATTTTGAATGTTAGGATTATTATAATTTTGTTTAATATATTAAACTTTCTTATTGTATATATTATAGTATTAGGATTAATTAATATAATAGATTTTTAAGCACTAATTATTTCTAGAACTTTAAATATATCAATTATTATAATCTTTTTAAATTTAATTATCAAAGATACCCAATAGTCCTAATCTGTAGAAATAGCAAAGAAGTTAGGTTTACTTGTAAAGAGTTAAACGCCATCCGTAAGTATGGCGACGGCCTGTACAAAACCGCTTACACCCCGCCTATAAACGAACAGCTTCAGAGCCCAGCTCCTGACCAGGACACCAATGCTATACCCGAAAAGCGCAAGCGGAGTCAGGTAATTGTAGTGCATAAGAACGCTAAGAGTACCTTAAAAGCTAAAAGCTTTAAAGCTTTTAAGACTACCTTTAAAACTTAGCCCTACAAGTTTAAGGCTTTTAATACAAACAACTCAAGTATTACCTTAAAGTTCAAAATTATATTACTAAAAACCCCTAAGAATAGAATCTTTATAATAAACTTTATAAATCGCTTTAATACTATAATATTAAATAGTATTAATAAACTTATTATAATCTCTAACAACTTTTTTTTATATTAATATAATATAAAAAATATAATAATATTTATTGTAATTAATAAATTTAGTTAAAAAATATTTAAATTAATTAGATTAATATTAATAAAGGATTTTTTGTTTATTTAATAATTTTTGCTATTTTATATTTATAAAAAATTAATATTATTTGTATTTAAAAATTATAGATTATAATTAATATTTAGATTTAAAATTATTTAGAATATAATTATTATGTTTTAATAGATTTCTAAAATTTTGAAAACCCTAAAAACTTTATTAAACTTAGAATAATAATATATATTTGTAAAAGTATAGGACTCTATATTTAATAATAATATTTAATTAATAATAAAGATTTTTTATAGATTAATATTAACGGTATAATTATTTTTAATATATATTAATAATCTATTATTAATAAAGTTATAGATTATATTTTAACTTTATTTTCTTTATTGTATTGTTTAATTAATAATAATTTTAATATTTAGTATAACCTATTTAAGCCGGGTATATAATCTATATATAGAAGTGTGGATTTTACTTGTTAATCTATAGATAGCAGAATAGATTTTATTAGTTTTCTTAATAAATCTATTTATAAAATTAAATATATTTTAGATCTAATTTTTTTTAATATTTTTTTTATATATATTAATATTTGTAAAAATATATATTTAAAATTTAACTACAAAATATAAATAACCTTTATTTTAAATAAAAACAAAACTATATTAGAATAGTATTATTATAAAATACTTGAAACAGAATTAAACAAATTCTTTGATTTTGTATATATAGGTATAAAAAAACTATAAAGCTTTTTTATTTTAATTATAAAAAAGAATATAAAAGAATATATGTATAGCTTTATTATAATAATTAATTCAATAATATAGATCATTAAAAAGTTTGATAGAGAATAGAATTACTTTATTTTTTAATAAACTTCGAAATATTAAAATGCTTATAAAAAACATTTTTGAGTTTGCAAGGTATAAAACAAAGTTCTAAAAACTTTTAATAAAACTAAGGATTTCCAGAATATTATTCAAAATATTAAACAAGATTATTGGAAAAATATTGTTAATAATATTAAAAATAATAAAAAACTTTATAAAGTTATTAATTAATACAAATTTAGCTTTAGCCTAAAATTATTACTTTTAAAAATTAATAATATTTTTATTAAAAATATTATAATAAAAGTAAAAGCACTATATTTAAAAGTACTAAATAGATTTAATATTGTAAACAATTTGGTTTAAAACTTTTTAAAATATTAGCAAAAGTTTAATACTTTTGTATAAAATCTTTTTATTTTTTTAAAAAAAGTGGAACAGAATATTATAAATGTTTTTAATACTTTCTTAAATATTAATCAAATTATAATTAAGTTTTTTAAAATATATTGAAATTCTATCAAATATATTTTATAAAGTATATATACTTGTTATTTAGTTTTAAACTTTTTTTTTTAAATTTGGAAATTAATGGAAATTGTTATAATATTTAAAATAGGAAAGAAGAATAAATTCTTGATTTGTTTTTAAAGATTTATTATATTATTTTTGTATATCTTTAAAAGCCTTAAAAAAATAATAGTTTGTAGATTAACTTGAATAGCTTTTATTAATAATATATTTAACTTTTAATATAATAAAGTATTTTTTAAAAGATTAATTATAGATTTAGTAGTTTACTTTATACATAATATAAAAACTACTTTAGTTTAAAATCTTAAGGTTATAATAATTATAATAGATATTCAAGGGGTATTTGATATATTATTTAAAAAATGTTTATCGAAGAGAATAATATAGCAGGGCTACTAGCTTTTAGCTTTGTTTAAACTTATAAACTTTTTTTTTATAGAAAAATATATAAGGGTATAATTAAAAAATTCAACGATTTTAAGCTACAAGGTAGTCTACAGAACCCTGTAAAGCTTATTATTATTCCTTATACTTTATATACTTTATCTAATTGAGTTTATAATCCAAAATATTATTCTACAGTTTAAGTACATTAATAATTTATACTTTTATAAAATATCTTCTACTTTAAACTATAATATTAAATCTTTGTTCATAAAAATTAAAAATATTTTATATTAGGGCTTTAAAAACAAAATAATCTTTGCCTTTAAAAAACTAAAAATAATTTATTTAACTAAAAAGAAAAAGGAATATACCTTTATCTATATTATTAATAAAAACCTAATTATTACTTTAATTATTATTATAAATAAAATCGAAGAATAATTAATATTTAAATAGTTAAGAATATAATTCAATCAAAAATTCACTTTTAAATATTATATTGCAGAAAGGGCTGTTAAAGCTTATATTATAGTTTATTATATTAAAAGCTTAACTTAAATTATTAATAGCTCTTTTATTTCTATTTTATAAAAGATAATAATAACTTATATTATACTTTTTTTAATTTATAAAACAAAAATATAATATATTAAAAAGAAAAAACTCTTTAAACTATTATAAACAAGCTGAGAAATTACTATTAATATTAGAATAGGCTGATATATAGTACTATTAAAAAGAATATTTGCATTAACAATTAAAGAAATTCTCCTAATATAAAAGATTATATTTAATACTATACTTTTTAAAAATTTAGATATTTTTTTTAAAAAAGCTATACTAAAGAAAATTAAACTATATTTCATTATACAAATCTAAACAATAAACTTTGTTTATTCTTTAATTTAACAAATAACCCCCCCATTTATTATTAAAGAATATAAAATAGGATTCTTATAAATTACAAAAATTAAAATATAATATTTAATATAAATCTTCTTTAAAGTGTTAAAATCTATACTTTAGCTTTTGCATTTTACATTAAACTATAAAATAGACTTTATTAAAGGGATTAACAAAAAAACTATATCTATTATTTTTAAAAACTAATAAGCTGTTTTACTTTTTAACAAAATAATTATTTTTTTGAATAAATCAGAATAATATAATAATAATATTAAATCTATAAGCTATAAATATATTATTTATTAAAATAAAAAATAAATAAGTTTTAGTTTAAAAGCTATTAATAGTATTTTTTATATTTTTAATATAAAAGTTATAAAAGTTTAAAAAGAATTTTAATATATTATAAAAATGTTTAATAATATTCAAATTTAATACTTTTAACTTTATATTAATAATATTTTAGTTATTTGATATTTGAAAAGCATTACTTTAAGCTTTTCTTAATAAATGTTTTTTGTTTGCTAAAATACTATATAGGTTTATAATATTAAAGTTTAATAGGCTTCTGGATATATTGAAATTAAAGGAAATAAGGCAACCGATAAACTTATTAACTTTAATATTAAACAAATCTAAAATATTAATTTAGCTTTCAAACTTATTATTAGTAGAATTAAATCTATTTTTAGGAATTTTTGATTTATAGTCTAACAAAATTAATAGCTTATTAAAAACAATAAACTTTTAATAAAATACTTATATGGAAATCTACTATATAAAATTAAATTTTTAATTGAATTTAATCTTTTTAAACATTAGTTTTACTAAGTTTTAGTATTTTGTTTTATATATAGAGACTTTGTATAATATTATAGAAAGTTTAGATATATTAAGATTAATATAAATTATTTTTATAATTAATTTAAAACATTTGAATATTTAATTTATTACTAAAAGGTATAAAAACTTTTTAAATAATGATTTAAACAATCTAATATTTCCCCCGCTATTATAATAAAAAGTTTTAAATATTTAACAAAGTTTATAAAGTTTTTATTAAAATTAATTAGTTTAATAAATATTATAAAGTTCTACTTTAAGATTTGTTTAAAATAATTTTGAACTATATTTTCTTTTTTTTATATTTATTTTAAATAAATTTATATTAAAGTATATTAAGGTTTTTTTTTGTTTGTAATATTCTACTTACTATTTTAATTTTTGGATTTTCTATTACAACTATTATAATTATTAATATATAAACTTTTATAGCTTTTATTATTTTGAACTTATTTTAATTAATAGAGGAAAAGCTTTTTATTTAAACATTTGCCCCTCTTTTTCAAATTTGTTTTTTAAAACTATAATATTAAACTAATCAAGTAATTTAAAAGGATTTATTAGATTAGATTTAATTTTAAATAAGCTTTTAGCTAAATACAACACTATACCCCTCAAAGGGTTCTCAGGATTAGGCTTTAAGCCTTTTCCGTCCGTCGTTAATCAATACTACTATTACTATATAAATGATTAATTATTATAAAATAAAATATAATATTAAAAAGTTTTAAAAAATTATAATCGATTATTAAAAGTTAATATAAGAATTAGTTAATTAAATAATAAAATATTTATTTTTAATTATAAATGTAGTAATAGTAATAGTAGTATTATTAATTAACAACAAATAGAAAAAGCTTAAAACTTAATCTTGAAAACCTTTTAAGAAGTATAATATTGTATTTAGTTAAGGGTTTATTTAAAGTTAAATTTAATTTAAAATTCTTTTAGATTATATAATTAATTTAGTATTATAACTTTGAAAAATAAATCTAAAAAAAAGAGTAAAATAAATTTAAATAATAAACTTCTTTTTTATTAATTAAAATAAAGTTTAATATAATAAAAGTTGCAAAAGTTTATATATTAATAGTTAAGATAATTAAAGTATATATATAAAAGATTAAAGATTTTTTAAAGAATTATATAGAATATTATAAACCCAAAAAAAATTCAATATAATTTAATATAAATTTATTTAAAAAAGGAAAAGGAAAAAAAAAGGAAAGGAAAAAGAGGTTATAGTATTAAATTATTTTGAGTAAACCCTAAAATAAAACTTTGTAATATCTATTAAACTAATTACTTCTAATAAAAACTTTATAAACTCTATTAAATATTTGAAGCTTTTTACTATAGTAACAAAAAGAGTATTGAATTATTCAAACTATTATTTAAAAAGTCTTTAAGATTTTTTGTAATGAATTAAATATTTAAATGCTTTAAATTGATTATAAAAGCAATTTACATTAACTTCAATATATTTAAACTTTTTATAATATTAAACAAAATCCTTATAAATAAAACAAAACGTTAAAACCTGATAAAGTTAGAACTTAGGAAAATTAAATTTGATTTAAAGCTTAATTTTGTATATTAAATTCTAATGTATATATTTTATTAAAAATTTACTATTTTTAATAAACCACTAGCTTTATTAAACTATAAAACAAAAATTTTCAAAAATGGATTTAATTTTATTAATAATAAATTCAAAAGTTAAATTAATATCTCAAATTTGTTTATTATTATAATCTATAAATATATCAATTACTTTGTTTCTTTTAATTTTAATATATCCAAAAACCCATCAAATTTTGATATTATAAATTTATATAACATTTTAGCAGGTAAGAAATATTTATTAAAAAAAGCTTAGTATAATATTTTTTAGGTATTAAATAATTAAGATATTATTAATACAAAACCAAAAATGTTAAATTCAAATATTATTAAATATTTTTATAATATATTAGAATTCTTTTTAAATCTTTATAACTTTTATATCAAAAATATAAAAAGTATTATCAATAACTTTTAAATTAAAGCTTATTTGCCTTTCGTTTTAATAAATAGTATACTTATAATTTATAAATTTAATATTATTATTGTATTATTTTAATATATTTAAAATAATAATAACTTTATTAAAAACTAAAAAGGTTTATTAGTTCTTAAAAACTAATAAATATAGTTTTTTTATTAACTTTTTTAATAAAGTTTCTTTTATAATCTATTATAAAATACAAAAAACAAAATATATGTTTTAGTATTTAAAAAAAATCGATATTAAATATTATATTTTAGTTTTGATAGTTTAAAGAAATTCTGTTTTATTTTTTTTGATAATAAATAAAAAGGTTATTTATTAAATTAAAGAATAAACAAAATCTATTGTTTGGATTTGTATAGTAAAATATAGTTTAATTTCTTTTAATATAGTTTTATTAAAAAGTATATTTAAATCCTTGAAAAATATAATATTAAATATAGTCTTTTATATTAGAAAAACTTTTTTAATTATTAGTGTAAGTGTTTTTTTTAATAATATTATATACTAATCTATTTTGATATTAATAATAGTTTTTTAGTTTATTTATAATAATTTAAAAGGTTTTTTGTTTTTAGTATATCATATCTTTGTTTTATAAATCAAAAAAAAATACAATATACTAGTAGATTATTACTGTTTTTTGTAAAATAGAAACAAAAAAGTTATCAATAATCCAGATTAAACTTTTAATATAATACTAGTATATTACAATATAAACTTTAACAGCTTCTTCTATAATATAACATTCAAAAATAAACTTCTAATCAAATTATACTTTTAATTATTTAAATATTAATTGGTTTTTCGTTTTATTTATAAGAATAATTAAAATAATAATTAAGTTTTTATTAATAATACAAATAAAAGCATATTTTTCTTTCTTTTTAATTAAATAAATCATTTTTTAGTTTTTTGAAAATAAAGGTTATTTTGTTTTTAAAGCTTTAATATAAAATGTTTTTGATTTTTATAAATAGAAATCTAATATTATAATTTAAAGTAAAAAATATTTTATAAAAGTATAAATTATGAATACTAGTATATTAAAACTGCAAAATAATATTTTAGATTATAAACTTAAATAAAGTATATAAAGTACAAAGGATAATAGTAAGTCTTATAAAGTTCTACAAATTACTTTATAATTAAAAGTTATTAAATTCTTCAATTGTACTTTTATATATTTTTTAATAAAAAAAAGTTTACAAGTTTAAAAAAAGCTAAAAGCTAATCTTGTTATATATTTTTTTAATAAATATCTTTTAACTAATATATTAAATACTTTTTGGATATTTATAATAATCATAAAATAAATTATTAAGTTTATAACTAGTAATCTCTTAAGAAATACTTTATTATATCAAAGATTAAGTATATTATTAATAAAAGCAATTCAAACTAGTTTACAAACTAGTATTATCCTTTCAAAACTTTTAGAAACATAAAAAAGTAATACAATAAATCTCCAAAAGCAAATTGAGAATTTGTTCTTTTTTTTTATTTTAAATATTATAACAATTTTTGTTAAATTTTAAATTTTAAAAAAAAAGTTTAAAGTTGAATAATAAATATATATATCTTATAAGATATATTTAGTAAAGTTTTAATATATTTTGAAAAGTTTAATTATAATTTGATTAATGCTTAGAAAAATATTAGAGAAATTAGAAATATTTTATTCTATTTGCTTTAAAAATACAAAAAAGTTCTATACAAAAATATTAAAGCTTTACTAATACTTTAAAAAATCTTAAATTAGGTTACTAGTATCTATAATACTAAATTTATCTAATACTTTTAAATATAACATTTCTACTTTTACTATAATATTTTTAATAAAAATACTATTAATTTTCAAAAATAATAATTTTAAACTAAAACTAAATTTGTATTAATTAATAACTTTATAAAGTTTTTTATTATCTTTAATACTAGTATTACTATTAACAATAATTTTGTAATAATTTTATTTAATACTTCAAATAATATTCTAGAAATCTTTAACTAAAACTTTATTCTATACTTTACAAATTTAAAAATATTCTTTATAAATATTCTAATATTTTAAAATTCATTAAAAAATAAAATAATCTTATTTTTTATTAAACTTTTCAATAATCTATATTGTTAAATTAATTATTATAATAAAATTATATATATATTCTTTTATATTTTTTTTTATAATTAAAATTAAAAGATTTTGTAATCTTTTTATACTTATATATACAAAATCTAAAAACTTGCTCAATTCTACTTTAAATACTTTAAAATAATATTATTCTAATATAATTTTGCTTTTATTTAAAATAAAAGTTATTTGTATTTTATAATCAAATTTTAAATATATATTTTCTTGAATATCAATATATACAAAAAGAATATCAAAAAAAATTAAATCTAAAATATATTTAATTTTGTAAATAAATTTGTTAAAGAAATTAATAAAATCTATTTTATTATTTATAAATCCATGTTTTTATATATAAATTATATATTAAGTTTAAACAAATTATACTAAACATTAAAATCTCTGTTAATTAAATAATATAATAAAAAAAACAAAAACAAAATATAATCTATAACTTTATTAATAATAAACTACTAGTATTAATATCAATTTATAGCAAATTCCTATTATTAATTAAATAATACTACTATTAAATACAAAAACTTATACTTTTACAAATATATATTATTACTTTAAATTTAACAAAACTTTTAAAATCTTTAAAATCTTAAAAGTCTATTAAAATATAACAATCATATTCTAAATAGTTTTAAATCCAACTATTAAATATAATTTTTAATTTTTAAATACAAACAATATCAATTTTCTATAAATATAAAATAATAAAAATTATTAAATAAATAAAATATTCTTTATCAATATTCACTTAATTGATTTAAATATCTTTTAATTAAATTTATTAATTGTAATAAATACTATTATATTTTTATATTATACTAATATAAAAAAAATTGCTAAAAATTATAGCAAATTTATTAATACTATTCAATATTACAATATCAAAACAATTTATAAAACTTACTATAAAAGTTTTGTTTTTAGAAGTTTCAAATAATATAATTTTAAACTTTAAAGTAATATCTAAATTATTTACTTTAAAAACCTTAAACTTATAAAACCAAATTTTAAAAGCAATTTTAAAAACTTCAAAGCTTTTAATCTTCAAAATACTTTCAATGTTTTTATATATTATAATTACTTACTCTTACTTATACTTTTCAAAAATGATATTAATATTTTAATTAAAAACTAAACGTTAAAACAATTCGTTTATAAGTTTTCTAAAATATAAACAATTTTGTATAAACTATTATTATATTTACAAATAGCATTTAATTCTTTACAAATAAATTTAATTTTTTTATTATTTTTATAAATTAAAATTATTAAATATTTTTAATAATTAAATTCAAAAAAGTTATAACAATTAATACATTTAAAATTCTAAAAATAATTAATACTCAAAAATCCATTATATTAATTAATTTTAATACTATAATATATATAATAAAAAAGTTTAATATATCAAGCAAAATTACAATAACTTTAATATTCAAAGTTATAACAATTTAATACAGATTTCTTTTTAATAAATTTAATTATATTGTTATAACAAAACAACTTAAAAAAGCTTACAAATTCCAAAAAAGAAATAATTCAAATACCTTTTTTAATTAAAAAAATCAATACTATAACAAAACATTCTACAGCTTATTAATTTCAAAGTAGTTTAAATATTAATCTTTTTTTTAATTAAATTTTCAAAAATCAAAGTAGCAATATTATTATAATTTTGAAAGTTGATTAGAATACTAAAAATAATATAGTTAAATCAAATTTCAAGTTTTTCTAAATCAAAAACTTTAAATATATATAAGATTATTTCAATATTGATTTATATTAAAAACTTATTCTAAATCTCAATATTAGTAAAAGTAATAATCTAGTTAATAACAATAAAAAAATAGAAAATATAAATATCAAAATAAATTTACTAATCTATTAAACTAAACTCTAACAAAAAGCAAAAGGTTCTACTTATTACAATATTAGTAATATTTAAAACTTATATTTTACAAAAAGCTTAATATCAATTAATATATTAGTTTTGCTAATATTAAAATAAACTACTATATAACTTAATATTATATTTCTTATACTCATAGCAAAAAAGAATTTCAAACTATTTTTCAAACCAGTTTTCGAAATTGTTTTCTTTAATACTAGTACATTTACAAACAAAATAATAGATTTTAGTTTAATAGATTTTAAAAAAGAATGACTATATAAATAAAATAAAATAAAAATAGTTTTATTCGATTTAAAATAATTAAAATTATTAAAAAGTTTACTACTTTTTATAATAATCTATATATAATACTGTAATCTATATTATCTTTATAAAAAATAACAAACTAATCCAAACTAATTATAAAAATAAACAAAATCTTCTTTTTTTTTTCTTTTCTTTAATAACTTCAATAGCTTTATTAATTATAATAATAACGGTATTTATTATTTTATAGTTTTTTATATTAATAAAAAAAAGAAACAAATTATTCATTTTACTTGTTTAATATTTTTTAACAAATTTTCTAATTATAATAGAAAAACCAAAACATATAAACCTAAAGTTCTATAACCAAAATAGTTTAGCAAAAGTAACAATCTATTTAATTATTACTATTACTGCAAAAGCAATTATATTGATAAAAACAAATCAAAAAAAGGTAATAAAATTATCTTAATTAATTTGAACAAGAAATATTGAAAGATATCTCTGATTCGGAATATTGTATAAAGTTGTAATTATAAATGTAAATAAATATAAATTGTAATATAAAATACTTTAATAAAAAAAGATATTAATTTATATATTATATTAAATACATTGATTTATTTATTTTTAATATAATTTAAAATATCTATTATTTTTTTTAAATTAATTAAACAATAAGCAATTTAAAATAAAATTAATAAAATATTCAAAAACTTTATTATATATACTATATATTAAAAATAAAAAATAAAATAAATCAAATTATTATTAAAAGATTATTAAAAGATTTATTAAATATTATAAGATTTTCAATTATATAAAAAAGACTTATGTATTATAATTATCAACTTT
The DNA here is from genome assembly GCA_002162615.1 of Myriosclerotinia duriaeana. NCBI lineage: Eukaryota > Fungi > Ascomycota > Leotiomycetes > Helotiales > Sclerotiniaceae > Myriosclerotinia > Myriosclerotinia duriaeana. Next base: position 1,119,619 of record NGKI01000017.1, read on the forward strand.
ATACAATATTCCGAATTAGAGATATCTTATAAGTAGTAGTAGTAGTAATATTAATTAACGACGGACGGAAAAGGCTTAAAGCCTAGTCCTAAAGACCTCCTAAAGGGTATAGTGTTGTATCTAATTAAAGGCTTATTTAAAGCTAAATCTAATTTAAATTCTTTTAGATTATATAATTAGTTCAATATTATAGCTTTAAAAAACAAATCTGAAAAAGGGTTAAAATCTAAATAAAAAGCTTTTTCTCCGTTAATTAAAATGGAATTTATAGTTGTAGGGATTACAAAAGTTTATATATTAATAACTAGGATAATTAAAGTATATATATAAAAGATTTAAAAATTAAAAAAAATTAATAATAAACTATAAACAAAAAAAAACTTCAACATAATTCAATATATATATTCTTAAATAAATCAAAAAAAAGAAAAAAAAGTATAATATTAAATTATTTTAAACAAATCTTAAAATAAAACTTTATAATATTTATAAAGTTAATTAATTCTAACAAAAACCTTATAAGTTCTACTAAATACTTATAGCCTTCTGTTATAATAGCAAAAAAAGCATTAAATTGTTTAAACTATTATCTAAAATACTTTTAGACTTTTTAATAATGAATTAAATATTTAAATGTTTTAAATCGATTATAAAAGTAATTTATATTAACTTTAATATATTTAAACTTCTTATAATACTATATAAAGTTTTTATAAATAAAACAAAATACTAAAATTCGGTAAAACTAATATTTAAAAAAGTTAAGTTTAATTAAAAACTCGATTTTGTATACTAGATTTTAGTACAAATATTTTATTGAAAGTTTACTACTTCTAATAAACTACCAACTTTGTTGAACTATAAAGCGGAATTCTTTGAAAATAGATTTAATCTTATTAACAATAAATTCGAAAGTTAGTTTAACATTCCAAACTTACTTAACACTATAGTTTATAAGTTTATCAGCTACCTTGTTCCCTTTTATCCCTATATATCTAAAAATCCATTGGACTTTGATATTGTAAACCTGCATAACGTTTTAATAAGTAAAAAAAGCTTATTAAAAGAAATCTAAAATAGTACCTTTCAAACACTAAATTATTAATATATTATTAATACAAAGCTAAAAACACTAAATATAAACACTATTAAACATCTTTATAGTATATTATAGCTTTTTCTAAGCTTTTATAGCTTTTACATTAAAAATATATAAAATATTATTGATAACTTTTAAACCAAAGTTTATTTGTTTTTTATTTTAATAAATAGCATAGTTATAGTTTACAAATTTGATTTTATCTTTATATTATTCTAATTTATTCAAAAAAATAGTAACTTTATTTAAAAAAAAAAAAACTTATTATTATTTGAAAATAGTAAATACTATTTCTTTATTTATATTTTTAATAAAATCTATTTTATAGCTTATTATAAAGTATAAAAATTATAATATAGATTTTAAAACATTAAAAAAAATTTATATTAAATATTATACTTTAATTTTAACAGTTTATAAGATTCTTGTTTTTTGTTTTTTAATAATAAATAGGAAAGTAATCTATTGGATCAAAAAGTAAACAAAATTTACTATTTAAATTTGTAAAGCAAAATATAACTTAGTTTTTTTAAATATTACTTTCCCAGAAAGTATACTTAAGTTTTTAAAAAGTATAATATTAAAAGTAATTCTTTATATTAAAAGCATTCCTCTAATCGATAGTATAAAAATCTTATCTACCAATGCTATATACTAGCTTACTTTAATACTAATAATAGTTTCATATTTTATTCGCAACAATCTAAAAGATTTGGTTTTTTCAATGTATTATACCTTTATTCTATAAATTAGAAAAAAAATTATACAAGTTATTATAGCTTTTTTTAAAGCAAAAGCAAAAAGGCTATTAATGATTTAAATTAAACTTTTAATATAGTATACTATAATGTAGATTTTGATTGCTTTTTTTATAATATAGCATTTGAAAATGAATTTTTGGTTAAACTAAACCCCTAACTACTTAAATGCTAATTATTCTTCAACTTTTTTTATAGTAATAATTAATATAATAATTAGGTTTTTATTAATTATATAAACAAAAGTATATCCATTTTTTCTTTTAATTAGATAAATCATTTTCAACTTTTTAAAAGCAAAGGCTATTTTGTTTCTAGAACTTTAGTATAGAATATTCTTGATTTTAATAAACAAAAATTTAACATTATAATTTAAAATAAAAAATACTTTGTATAAGTATATATTGTTAACATATTTGTAATGTAAAGTGATATTCTGGGCTACAAGTTTAGTTAAGTATAGTATATAAAATATAAAGGATAATAATAAGTTTTGTAAAATACTACAAGTTACCTTATAGTTAGAGATTGTTGAGTTTTTTAATCGAATTTTTATTTGCTTTTTAGTAAGAAAAAAATTAACGAATTTAAAAAAGATTAAAAGTTAGCTTTATTGTATCATTTTTTTTAGCAAATGTTTTTTAAATAATACTAGTACATTAAATACGTTTTGAACATTCATTGTAATTATTATAATTTCAAGGTTTTAGGCAAAAGCTGTTTTTATATCATATATAAAACTAGTTATTAAATTTATAACTAATTATTTGGGAAAAGTATTTCTATACTAAAAGCTAAACATATTATTTGTAAAAGCTATTTAAACTAATCTACAAGCTATTATTCTTTTTAAACTTTTAAAGACATAAAAAAGCAACGTAATAAATCTCTAAAAGTAAGTTAAAAACTTATCCTTTTTTTTTATTTTAAGTATTATAACTATTTCAATTAATTTCCAAGCTTACAAGAAAAAGCTAAAAGCTAAATAACAAGTATATATACTTTATAAAATGTATTTAATAGAATCCTAATAAGCTTTAAAAAGCCTAATTGTAACCCAATTGATATTTAAAAAGATACTAAAAACCTTTATAGTATTTTACTCTACTTTCTTCAAAAAAACAAAAAAGTTTTATATAAAAATATTAAAGCTTTACTAATACTTTAAAAAGTTCTAAGCTAGATTGTTTGTAACGCTAAATCTATCCAATACTTTCAAATATAGTACTTTTGTTTTCTTTATAATATCTTTAATAAAAATATTGTTAATTTTTAAAAGGGATAATTTAAAACTAAAATTTAGTTTATACTAATTGATGATTTTGTATAGCTTTTTGTTGTTTTTTACATTATTAATAATATTTTTCTAATAGTTTTGTTTAGCATTATAAATAGTATTTTGGAAGTCTTTAATTTTATTAAAGATCTTTAAAGCTTCATTTTAAGCTTTACAAGCCTGAAAATATTCTTTGTAAGCCTTTTAGTATTCCAATATCCATCAAAAAGTAAAATGATTTTGCTTTTTATCAGACTTTCTAATAATTTGTATTGCTAAATTAATTATAGTTATAAAACCCTATATATATTTTTTTATATTATTATTTGTAATTAAAAATAAAAGATTCTACAATCTTTTTATATTTATACATACAAAATCTAAAAATCTACTTAGTTTAATTTCAAAAACTTTAAAATAATACTAATCCAATATAGTTTTGTTTTTACTAAATATAAAAGTAACTTGTATTTTGTAATTGGATTTCGAATGTATATTTTTATATATATTAATATATATAAAAAGGATATTAAAAAAAGTTAAGTTTAGGATATACTTAATTTTGTAAATAGATTCGCTAAATGTATTAATAAAATCTATTTTGCTATTTGCAAACCAATAAGCAAAATCTATATTTCTATAAACCAATTATATACTAAACTCAAATAGGTTATACTAAATGTTAAAGTTTTTGTTTATTAGGTAATACAATAAAAGAAATAGGATTGAAATATAATCTATAATTTTATTAATAGTAGATTATTGATAAGTATTAAAAATAGTTATATTGTTTATATTAATCTATAAAAGATTTTTGCTATTAATTGGATAATATTATTGAATATAAAGTTCTGTATTTTTGTATATATATATTATTATTTTAAATTTAGAAAAGTTTTTAGAGTTTTCAAAGTCCTACAAATCGATTAAAGCAAAGTAATTGTATTTTAAATGGTTTTAAGTTTGAATGTTAATTATGGTTTAAAGTTTTTGAATGTAAATTATATTAATTTTTTGTAAATATAATATAGCAAGAATTATTAAATAAATAAAGAGTTTTTTATTGATATTAGTTTAACTAATTTAAATATTTTGTAATCAGATTTATTAATTGCAACAAATATTGCTATACTTTTTATATTATATTAATATAAGGAAATATTGTTAAAAATTATAGCTAATTTATTAATACTATTCGATATTATAATATCAAAATAGTTTGCAAAGTTTACTATAAAAGTTTTGTTTTTAAAAATCCTAAACAAAATCGCTTTGCAAAGTTTACTTTTAAAAACAATTTTAAAAGCTTTAACAATATTTTTAATTTTTAAAATACTTTTAATAATTTTATATATTATAATTGTTTATTTATATTTGCATTTTTTGGAAATAGTATTAGTATTTTAGTTTACAGTTAAGTTTTGAAGCTGTTTATTTATAAGTATTTTCAAAGTATAAATAGATTTGTATAAACTATTGTTATGTTTTTGAATAATGTTTAGCTTTTTGTAATTAAATTTAATTTCTTTATTGTTTTTGCAAATCAAAACTATTAAATATTTTTGATAGTTGGATTCAAAAAGGTTATAGCAATTAGTATATTTAAAATTTTAGAAGTAATTAATTTTAAAAGGTTTTTTATATTAATTAGTTTTAATATTACAATATATATAGTAAAAAAGCTTTATACATCAAACAAAATTATAGTATTTTTAGTATTTAAAGTTGTATCAATTTAAAGCAGATTTTTTTTTAATAAGTTTAACTATATTATTGTAATAAAACAATTTGAAAAAGTTTATAAGCTTTAAAAAAGAAATAATTTATATATTTTTTCTAATTAAAAAATCAATACTATAATACAACATTTTGTAGTTTATAAACTTTAAAGTTGTTTAAATAATGGTTTCTTTTTTAATTAAACTTTCAAAGATTAAAGTAGTAGTATTGTTATAGTTTTGGAAGCTAGTTGGAATACTAAAGATAATATAATTGTACTAAACTTTAAGCTTTTTTAAACTAAAAGTATTGAATATATAAAGAATTATTTTAATATTAATTTATATTAATAATTTGTTTTAAATTTGGATATTAGTAAAAGTAATTATTTAATTAATAATAATAAATAAAATAATAAAAATAAAAACTAATATAAATCTATTAATTTATTAAATTAAGTTTTAATAGAAAGTAAAAGGATTTGCTTATTATAATAAAATCTAAAACTTATATCTTGTAAAAAGCTTAATATTAATCAATATTTTAATTTTATTAATACTAAAGTAAACTAAAGTAGTATAACTTGTAGATAATATTGTATTTTTTGTTTTTGCAAATAAAATTTTTAAGCTATTTTTTGAAATAATCTTTAATATATCTACAAACAAAATAGTAGATTTTGGTTTAGTGGATTTGAAAGAGAAATAGCTATGTAAATAAAGCAAAATAAAAGCAGCTTTTTTTAATTTAGAATAGTTAAAGATTATTAGAAAGTTAACTATTTTCTATAATAATCTATATACAATATTTTGGTTTGTATTATTCTTATAAGAAATAACAAATTGGTTTAAATTAGTTACAAAAACAAGCAAAATCTCTTTTTTTTTGTTTTCTTTATACTTAACAACTTTAATAGTTTTGCTAATAATAACAATAGTACTATTTATTATTTCGCTATTTTTTATATTAATGCAAAAAAGTAAAAGATTATTCATTTTGTTTGTTTAACATTTCTTTTTTATTATAATAAAAAAGCTAAAACTATTGTCGAAACATATAAACTTTAAATTCTATACTCAGAAAAGCTTAACAAGAATAGCGATTTGCTTAACTATTGCTATTGCTGTAAAAGCAATTATACTAATAAATAAAATAAATTGAGAAAAAAAAGTTAGTAGAGTTATCCTAATTAATTTGAATCAGAAATATCAACAGATACTTCTGATTCGGAATGTTGTGTAGAGTTGTGAAAAGTGAGATATCTTATAATATTTCTGGTTTAAATCAATTAGAATAACTTTATTATCTTTCTTTTAATCTATTTCTATTAATATAATTGCTTTTACAGTAATAACAATAATTAAACAAATCGCTATTATTATCCCCATCAAATTATTTTAATCGCAGAACCTTAAATTTATATATTTCAACAATAGTTTTAGCTTTTTTATTACAATTAGGAAATCTATTAAAAAATATTAAATAAGTAGAATAAACAATTTTTTTTTATTAATATAAAAAGCTGTAGAACAATAAATGGTATTGTTATTGTAATTATCAAAGCTATCAAAACTATCAAATATAAAAAAAACAAAAGAAAAGAAATTTTACTTACTTTTACAATTAACCTAAACCAATTCATAACTTTCTACAAGAATAATATAGATCAAAATATTGTATACAACTTGAAATTGTTATAAAAAATAATAAACTTTCTAATAATTTCTAATTACTTTGAATTAAATAAAGCTATTTTTATTCTACTTTATTTGTACAATCATTTTTCCTTCAAATTCATTAAATTAAAATCTACTATTTTGTTTACAAATATATTAAAAAAAACTACTTCGAAAACTAGCTTAAAAAATAATTCAAAACTTTTTTCTACTATAAATATAAAAAGTATAACATTAAACTATATATTAATATACTTTAGTATTAGTAAAACCTATATATTAATTGATATTAAGCTTTTTATAAAATACAAGTTTTAATTATTATTGCAATAAGTAAACCTTTTTGCTTTTTGTTAAAGTTTAATCTAATAAATCAATAAATTCATTTTAGTATTTATTCTTTTTATTTTTTTTATTACTATTAATTAAACTATTACTTTTACTAATATTTAAATTCGAGATAAGCTTTTGATATAAATTAATACTAAAATAATTTTGTGTATATTTAAAACTTTTAACCTAAAAAAGCTTAAGGTTTAGTTCAACTATATTATTTTAAGTATTTTAATTAATTTTTAAAATTATAACAATATTGCTATTTCAACTTTTAAGGATTTAATTAAAATAAAACTATTATTTAAATTATTTTAAAGCTAATAAACTATAGAATATCCTATTATAATATTAACTTTTTGATTAAAAAAAATATTTGAATTATTTTCTTCTTAAAACTTATAAGCTTTTTTAAGCTATTTTATTATAATAATACAGCTAAACTTATTAAAAAAAGACTTATATTAAACTATTATAATTTTAAATACTAAAATTATTATAATTCTACTAAATATATTAAACTTTTTTATTATATATACTATAATATTAAAACTAATTAATATAATAGATCTTTAAAAGTCAATTATTTTTAGAACCTTAAATATACTAATTATTACAACCTTTTTGAATTTAATTATCAAAAATGCTTAATAGCTTTAATTTGCAAAAATAACAAAAAAATGAAATTTATTTATAAAAAGTTAAATATTATTTATAAACATAGCGATAATTTATATAAGATTATTTATACTCTAGAAAAGTTTATAAATAAACAACTTTAAAACCCAGCTTTTAATTAAAATATTAATACTATCTCTGAAAAATGTAAATAAAAGTAAGTAATTACTATAATATATAAAAATGCTAAAAGTATTTTAAAAATTAAAAGCTTTAAAGCATTTAAAATTACTTTTAAATCTGGATTTATAAATCCAAGGTTTTTAAAGTAAATAACCCAAACACCACTTTAAAATCTAAAGTTATATTATCTAGAACCTTTAAAAATAGAACTTTCATTATAGGTTTTACAAACTACTTTAATACTATAATATTAAATAGTATTAACAAATTTGCTATAACCCTTAGCAATTTTCTTTTATATTAATATAATATAAAAAGTATAATAATATTTATTATAATTAATAAATTTAATTAAAAAATATTTAAATTAATTAAGTTAATATTAATAAAATATTTTCTCTTTATTTAATAATTTTTATTATCTTACATTTATAAAAAATTAATATTATTTATATTTAAAAACTATAGATTATATTTAACATTTAAACCTAAAATTATTTAAAATATAATTAATACATTCTAATAGACTTTTAAAACTTTAAAAATTCTAAAAGCTTTATTAAACTTAAAATAATAATAGTAATAGTAGTAGTATTAATTAATGACGGACGGAAAAGGCTTAGGGCTTAGTTCTGGGGATTTCTCGAGGGGTATAGCGTTGTGTTTAGTTAGGGGCTTATTTAAAGCTAAATTTAATCTAATAAATTCTTCTAGATTATTTGATTAGTTCAATATTATAACTTTAGAAGATAAATTTAAAAAAAGAGGGGTGCAAACGTTTAAATAAAAAACTTTTTTTTTGTTAATTGAAGTGAAGTTTAAAATAATAAAGGCTACAGGGGTCTATATATTAATAATTAAAACAATTAGGGCAAAAGATCTAAGGATTAAAGTGGTAAATAGAATATTGTAAATAAAAGAAAAACTTTAATATAATTCAATATAAATATATTCAAAATAAACAAAAAGAAAAAAAAGTATAATACAAGATTATTTTGGATAAATTTTAGAGTAAAACTTTATAATATTTATTAAACTAACTAATTTTAATAGAAACTTTATAAACTCTATTAAATATTTAAAGCCTTTTACTATAATAACTAAAAAAATATTAGATTATATATATCATTATTCAAAAAGTTTTTAATAATGTATTAAATACTTAAAAGTTTTAAATTGTTTATAAAAGTAGTTTATATTAATTTTAATGTATTTAAATTTTTTATAATACTAAACAAAGTTTTTATAAATAAAACAAAGCATTAAAACTTTATAAAGTTAATATTTAGGAAGGTTAAATTTAACAAAAAGTTTAATTTTATATACAAAATTCTAGTATAAATACTTTATTAAAAGTTTTTTATTTTTAATAAACAATTAGTTTTGTTAAACTGCAAAACAAAAATCTTTGAAAATAAAGTTAATATTGCTAATAATAAGTTTAAAAGCTATACTAATGTTTTAGATTTGTTTAGCTTTGTAATTTGTTAATTTATTAACTGCTTTATTTTTTTTAATCTTAATGTATCCAAAAGTTTATTATATTTTAATATTGTAAATCTATATAATGTTTTAGTAAATAAAAAAAATCCATTGAAAAAAGCTTGATGCAATACTTTTCAAATATTAGATTATTGAAATACTGTTAATACAAAATTATAAATGCTAAGTTCAAACACTGTTAAATATTTTTATAATATATTAAAGCCTTTTCCAAATGTTTATAGCTTTTGCGTTAAAGATATAAGAAATATTATTAATAGTTTTTAAACCTAAGTTTATTTGTTTATTATTTTAGTAGATAGTATAGTTATAGTTTATAGATTTAATATTATCTTTATATTATTCAAATTTATTCAAAAAAATGGTGATTTTGTTTAGGGGTAAAAAAGCCTATTAATATTTAAATATAATAAATACTATTTCTTTATCTATTTCTTTAATAAAACCTGTTTTACAATTTACTATAAAATATAGGAGCTATAGTATAAACTTTGGTATATTAAGAAAAATTCGAGTTAAACATTATATTTTAGTTTCGGCAAATACCCGAAATAGCATCATTTTGAGTTTCGATACTTCAAATAGCACAATGTGCTATTCGAGGTTTAGCATATGCTAGTTGAGGTCGTTTTTATTTTTGAAATGATGCTAATCGAGTCTTAAAAAAAATATATATTTTTAAAATTAAAATGTGTTAATTTAGTCTCAAAATAAAAAATGATGCTAATCGAGTCTTAAAAATTATATGCTATTTTGGTCTCAAATTTCAAAATGATGTTAATCGAGTCTCAAAAAAAATTATATATTTTTAAAATTAAAATATGTTAATTTGGTTTTAAAATATAAAATGATATTAATCTAGTTTCAAAATATATATAAAATAGTGTTAGTCTAGTTTTAGATTTCAAAATGATATTAATCTAATTTCAAAAAAATATATAAGAAATATTCTAATATATATATATATATATGTATTATTCGTTTAATCTTAAATTTCAAAATAATAATTAATTTAAATTTTAAAAAAAGTATTTTATATATTATAGAGTATTTTATATTTAAAAATAAAAATAAATAAATAAATAAATAAATAAATAAATAAATAA
>NGKI01000017.1:1130223-1164277 GCA_002162615.1 Myriosclerotinia duriaeana
TAATAATTTTAATAATTTTAATAATTTTAATAATTTTAATAATTTTAATAATTTTAATAATTTTAATAAGTTTTTTAAAAAAACTAAAATTATTTTTGATTCAAAACTAAATTAGCATATTTCATATTTTAAAATTTTTTTTCCGAGACTCAAATAGCATCATTTTTTTGATTTGAGACCAAATTAGCATATTTTTTATATTTTAAATTATATTTTTTTTTCGAGACTAAAATAGCATCATTTTTTTAGTTTAAAACCAAATTAGCATATTTTTTATATTTTAAATTTTTTTTTTCGAGATTAAAATAGCATCATTTTTTTAGTTTGAGACCAAATTAGCATATTTTTTATATTTTAAATTTTTTTTTTCGAGACTAAAATAGCATCATTTTTTAATTTGAGACTAGATTAACATATTTTATATTTTAAAAAAATATAATTTTTTTTTAAGACTCGATTAGCATCATTTAAAAAAAAAAAAGACTGAAATAGCATCATATGCTATTTGGAGTCGAAATGGTAATTTCATATGCTATTTGGGGTATCGAAACTCAAAATGATGCTATTTCGGGTATTTGCCGTTTTAGTTTTGACAATTTATAGGGTTCTTGTTTTTTACTTTTTGATAATAAATGAAAGAATAATTTGTTAGATTAAAAAATAAGCAAAGTTTATTGTCTAGATTTATAAAACAAAATATAGCTTAGCTTTTTCGAGTATAGTTTTTTTAGAGGGTATATTTAAGTTTTTGAAAAGTATAGTATTAAATATAGTTTTTTATATTAAAAGCATTTTTCTGATTATTAATATAAAAGTCTTTTTTAATAATATTATATACTAATCTATTTTAATGTTAATAATAGTTTTATAATTTATTTTTAATAGTTTGGGAAGTTTTATTTTTTTAGTATACTATATTTTTATTTTATAAATTAAAGAAAAAATTATATATATTATTATAGTTTTTCTTAAAATAAAAATAAAAAAGCTATTAATAATCTGAACTAAATTTTTAATATAATAAACTACAATATAAACTTTAATTATTCTTTTTGTAATATAATATTTGAAAATAAATTTTTGATTAAACTAAACTTATAATTATTTAAATGCTAATTATTTGTTAACCTTATTTATAATAATAATTAATATAATGATTAAGTTTTTATTAATAATATAAATAAAGGTATATTTGCTTGTCCTTTTAATAAAATAGATTATTTTCAATTTTTTAAAGGTAAAAACTATTTTGTTTTTAAACTTTTAATATAGGATGTTTTTGATTTTTATGGATAAAGATTTAATATCATAGTTAAAGGTAAAAAACGTTTTATAAAGATATAAATTGTTAACATATTTAAAGTACAATATAATATTCTAGGCTATAAAGTTTGCTAGATATAATATATATAATATAGGGGATAATAATAAGCTTTACAAAATTCTATATACTATTTTATAATTAAGGGTTATTGAATTTTTTAGTTAGATTTATATTTGTTTTTTAGTAAAAAAAGAATTAACAAGTTTAAAAAGAATTAAAAGTTAGTTTTATTATATTATTCTTTTTAATAGATATTTTTTAAAAAATATATTAAATGCTTTTTAAATATTTATTATAATTATAATAATTTCAAAATTTTAGATTAAAATAACTTTTATATTATATATAAAGCAAACTACCAAATCTATAATTAATTTTTTAAAAAATACTTTGCTATATTAAGGATTGAGTATATTATTAATAAAAACTATTTAAGTTAATTTATAAGCTATTATTTTTTTAAGGTTTTTAGAAATGTAGAATAGTAATACAATAAATCTTTAAAAGCAAACTAAGGATTTATTTTTATTTTTTATTTTAAATATCATAACAATTTTAGTTAGTTTTTAAATTTGGGAAAAAAAGCTTAAGGTTAGATAGCGAATATATATACTTTATAAAATATATTTAATAAAGTTTTAGTATACTTTAAAAAGCTTAACTGTAATTTAATTAATATTTAAGGAAGTATTGGAAATATTTATAAATATTTTAATATTTTAAGGTTTATTAAAAAGCAGGGTAACTTTGTTTTTTATTAAGCTTTTTAATAATCTATATTATTAAGCTGATTATTATAATAAAACTATATATATATTTTTCTATATTACTTTTTATAATTAGAATTAAAGGATTTTGTAATTGTTTTATACTTATATGTATAAAATTTAAAAACTTGTTTAATTCCATTTTAAGTATTTTAAAATAGTATTATTTTAATATAGTTTTATTTTTATTTAAAATAAAGGTTATTTATATTTTGTAATTAAATTTTGAGTATATATTTTTTCAAATATTAGTATATATAAAAAGAATATTAAAGAAAGTTAAATCTAAAATGTATCTAGTTTTATATATAAATTTGTTAAGGGATCTAATAAAGTTTATTCTGTTATTTATAGACTAACAAACAAGATTTATATCTTTATATATAAATTATATATTAAATTTAAATAGATTATATTAGATATTGAAGTTTTTATCAACTAAGTAATGTAGTGGGGGGGATAGGGTTAAAATGTAGTTTATAACTTTATTAATAATAGGTTATTAATATGTATTAAGGATAACTATACTATTGATATTAATTTATAAAAGGTTTTTACTATTGATTGGGTGTTGCTATTAAGTATAAAAACCTATACTTTTACAAATATATATTATTATTTTAAATCTAATAAAGCTTTTAAAATCTTTAAAGTTCTAAGAATCCATTAGAACATAATAATCGTACTTTAAATAGTTTTGAGTTCGGATACTAGATATAGTTTATAGTTTTTGAATACAAACTATATCAATCTTTTATAAAAATAAAATAATAAAAATTATTAAATAAATAAAATATTCTTTATTAATATTAATTTAATTAATTTAAATATTTCTTAATTGAATTTATTAATTGCAATAGATACTGCTATATCTTTTATATTATATTAATATAAAAAAAAGTTTCCAAAAGTTATAGCAAACTTATTAATACTATTTGATATTACAATATCAAAACGATTTATAAAGTTTATTATAAAAGTTTTATTTTTAAAAGTTTTAAGTAATATAATTTTGAACTTAAAAGTAGTATTTGGATTGTTTATTTCTATTTTAAACTTACAAGTCTAAATTTTAAAAGTAATTTTAAAAGCTTTAAAATTTTCAATCTTTAAAATGCTTTTAGTATTTTTATATATTGCAATTATTTGTTTTTGTTTATGTTTTTTAAAGATAATATTGATATTTTAATTAGAGGTTAGGTTTTAAAATTGTTTATTTATAAGCTTTTCTAAAGTGTAAATAGTTTTATATAAGTTGTTATTATATTTGCAAATAGTTTTTAACTTTTTACAAATAAATTAAATTTTTTTATTATTTTTATAAGTTAAAGTTATTAAATATTTTTAATAATTAAATTTAAAAAGATTATAATAATTAATATATTTAAAGTTTTAAAAATAATTAACTTTTAAAAATCTATTATATTAATTAATTCTTATATTATAATATATACAACAAAAAAGCTTAATATATTTAACAAAATTACAATAACTTTAATATTTAAAGTTATAACAATTTAATACAAATCTTTTTTTAATAAGTTTAATTATATTATTATAGTAAAATAGTTTCAAAAAATGTATAAATTTTAAGAAAAAAATAATTTAAATGCTTTTTCTAATTAAAAAATTAATACTATAATACTAGTAGAAGATTCTATAACTTATTAATTTTAAAGTAATTTGAATAGTAGTTTTTTTTTAACTAAATCCTTAGAAATTAAAATAATAATATTATTATAATTCTAAAAACTAACTAAAACGTTTGAAATAGTATAATTGAATTAAACTTTAAGCTTTTTTAAATTAAAAATCTTAAATATATACAAAATTATTTCAATATTAATTTGTATTAAAAGCTTATCTCAAATCTAAATACTAGTAAAAGTAATAATTTAATTAATAATAGTAAAGAAAATAAAAAGAATAAATATCAAAATAAATTCATTAATTTATTAAATTAGATTTTAGCGGAAAACAAAAAAATCTGCTTATTGTAATAATAATTAAAACTTATATTTTATAAAAAACCTAATATTAATTAATATATTAATTTTATTAATACTAAAATAAACTAATATATAATTTGATATTATAATTTTTGTATTTATAATAAAAAAAAGTTTTGAATTATTTTTTGAATTAATTTTCAAAATAGTTTTTTTTAATATATTTATAAACGAGGTAGTAGATTTTAATTTGATAAATTTGAGGGAAAGATAGTTGTATAAATAAAGCAAAATAAAAACAATTTTATTTGATTTAGAATAATTAAAAACTATTAGAAAATTTATTACTTTTTATAACAATTTATATACAATATTTTGATTTATATTATTTTTATAAAAAGCTATAAATTAGTTTAAACTAATTGTAAAAGCAAATAAAAATTTTTTTTTTCTTTATATTTAGTAATTTTAATAGCTTTACTAATTACAGCAACAATATTATTTATTATTTTGCAACTTTTTATATTAATATAAAGAGAAAGTAAATTGTTTATTTTGTTTACTTAATATTTTTTAACAAATTTTTTAATTGTAATAAAAAAGCTAAAACTATTATTAAAATATATAAACCCAAAGTTCTATAATCAAAATAGTTTGACAAAAATAATAATAGTAACTTGTTCAATTATTACTATTATTGCAAAAGCAATTGTATTAATAAAGATAGATTAAAAAGAAAATGATAAAGTTATCCTGATTAATTTGAGCTAGAAATATTAAAAGATACTTCTGATTCGAAATGTTGTATAGAGTTGATATTAAAGTATAATAATATATAAAATAAAAGATGGTTTTAAAAGAGTTTTAAACATGTAAAATAATAATATATATTTATAAAAACGTAAATCTTTGTATTTAATAATATTGTTTAATTATTAATAAAAACCTCTTATAAATTAATATTAATAATATAATTATTTTTAATATATATCAATAATTTATTATTAATGAGATTATAGATTACATTTTAACCCTATTTTTTTTTCTATTATACTATTTAATTAGCAGGGATTTTAATATTTAATATAATCTATTTACGTCCGATATATAGTTTATATATAAAAATATAAACCTTATTTATTAGTTTGCGGACAACAAAATATATTTTATTGAATCCTTTAATAAATTTATATATAAAATTGGATACATTTCAAATTTAATTTTCTTTAATATCTTTTTTGTATGTATCAATATTTGAAAGAATATATATTTAAAGTTTAATTATAAAATATAAGTAGTTTTTATCTCAGGTAGAGGCAAAACTATACTAACACAATATTATTTTAAAATATTTAAAGTAGAATTAAGCAAGTTTTTAAACTTTATATATATAAGTATAAAGTAACTACAAAACTCTTTAATTTTAACTATAAAAAACAATATAAAAGAATATATATATAATTTTATTATAATGATTAATTCGATAATACAAATTGTTAGAAAACTTGATAGAGGATAGGGTTATTTTATCCCCTAATAAACCTCAAAATGCTAAGATATTTATAAAAAATATCTTTAAATTCATAGAGTATAAAATAAAGCTTTAAAAATTCTTAATAAAACTAAAAACTTTTAAAATATTATTCAAAATGTTAAATATAACTATTAAAAAAATATTGTTAACAATATTAAGGATAATAAGGAATTTTACAAAATTATTAATTAATATAAGTTTAGCTTTAATTTAAAATTATTACCCCTAAAAGTTAATAATGTTTTTATTAAAAATATTATAAAAAAAGTAAAAGCTTTACATTTAAAAATATTAAATAAATTTAATATCACAAACGATTTAGTTCAAAACTTTTTAAAATATTAATAAAGCCCTAACATTTTTATATAAAACCTTTTTGTTTTTCTAAAAAAAGTAAAACGAAATATTATAAATATTTCTAATATTTCTTTAAATACTAATTAAATTATAATTAGATTTTTCAAAGTATACTAAAACTTTATTAAATATATTCTATAAAATGTATATATTTGTTATTTAGCTTTAAACTTTTTCTTTTAAATCTAAAAGTTAATTAAAATTGTTATAATACTTAAAATAAAATAAAAGAATAAATCCTTGATTTGCTTTTAAAAACTTATTATATTATTATTCTATATCTCTTAAAGTTTTAAAAAAATAATAGTCTATAGATTAGTTTAAATAACTTTTACTAATAATATATTTAACTTTTAATACAATAAAGCACTTCCTAAAAAATTAGCTATAAATTTAATAGTTTATTTTATATATACTAGTGATATAAAAACCGTTTTAACTTAAAACCTTAAAATTATAATAATTATAATAATTATAATAAATATTTAAAGGATATTTGATATATTATTTAAAAAATGTTTACTAAAAAGAATAATATAACAAAACTGGCTTTTAGTTTTATTTAAACTTATAGATTCTTTTATTATTAAAAGATATATAAAAGTATAATTAAAAAACTTAACAATTCTTAATTATAAAATAGCCTATAAAACTTTATAAAACTCATTACTATTCTTTATACTTTATATATTATATTTAGTTAAATTTGTAGTTTAAAATATTACTTTATAATTGAAGTATATTAATAATCTTTATTTTTACAAAACATTTTTTACTTTAAACTATAATATTAAATCCTTGTTTATAAAGATTAAAAACATTTTACATTAAAACTTTAGAAATAAAATAGCTTTTGTTTTTGAAAAACTAGAAATAATTTATTTAATTAAAAAAAAGGAAAAATACTATATTTTTATTTATATTATTAATAAAAACTTAATTATTATTTTTATTATTATTACAAATAAAACTAAAGAATAATCAGCATTTAAATGGTTAGAAATATAATTTAATTAAAAGTTTATTTTTAAATGCTATATTACAAAAAGAACTATTAAAACTTATATTGTAATATACTATATTAAAAGTTTAATCTAGACTATTAATAGTCCCCCTACTTTTACCCTATAAAAAACAGTGATAATTTACATTATACCCTTTTTAACCTACAAAACAAAAATATAATATATAAGAAAAAAAAAACTTCCCCAATTGCTATAAATAAACTGCAAAACTATTATTAGTATTAAAATAAACTAGTATATAATATTACTAAAAAAAACATTTGTACTAGTAATTAAAGAAATCCTTTTAATATAAAGAATTATACCTAGTATTATACTTTTTAGGGATTTAGGTATACCCTTTAATAAAATTATATTAAAAAAAGTTAAATTATATTTTATTATACAAATCCAAATAATAATTTATTTATTTTTTAATTTAACAAATAATTCCTTTGCTTATTATTAAAAAATGTAAAACAAAATCTTTTTAGATTATTAAAATTAAAATATAATATTTAGCATTAATCTTTCTTAGAATATTAAAGCTTATATTCTGCCCTTTACACTTTATAATAAACTGCAAAATAAACTTTATTAAAAAAATTAATAAAAAAACAACATCTATTACTTTTAAAAATTAGTAAACTTTTCTCCCCTCTAATACAGTTATTATCTTCTTTAACAGATTTGAATAATATAATAAAAGTATTAAATCTATAGATTATGAGTATATTATTTATTAAAACAAAAAGCAAATAGGTTTTGATTCAAAAGCTATTAACAATACTTTTTATATTTTCAATGCAAAAGCTATAAAAGTTTGGAAAGGGTTTTAATATACTATAAAGATACCTAAAAATATTTAAACTCAATATCTTTAACTTTATATTGATAATATTTCAATTATTTAATACCTAAAAGGTATTACATTAGGTTCCTTATAATAAGCGTTCCTTACTTGCTAAAACATTATATAAATCTATAATATTAAAGTTTATTAAATTTTTGGATATATTGAGATTGAGGGTAATGAGGCAGCCGATAAGCTTGTAGACTATAATGCTAAATAAATTTGGGATACTAGTTTAACCTTTAAATCTACTATTAATAGAATTGGATCTATTTTCAAAGAACTTTGTTTAAAAGCCTAATAAAACTGGTGGTTCATCGGAAATAATAAACTTTTAATAAAATATATACATTAAAATCTAATATACAAAATTAAACTACCAACCAAATTTGATTTTTCCTAAATATTGATTTCATCAAGTTTTAATATTTTGCTTTATTTATAAGGATTTCATTTAATACTACAAAAAGTTTAAACATATTAAAACTAATATAAACTACTTTTGCAATCGATTTAAAACTTTTAAATATTTAATCTATTATTAGAAAACTTAGAGACTTTTTAAACAATAGTCTAAATAATCTAATACCCCCTTTACTATTATAACAAAAAGCTTTAAATATTTAGTAAAATTTATAGAATTCCCATTAAAACTAATTAGTTTAATAAACACTACAAAGTTTTATTTTAGAATTTGTTTAAAATAGTTTAATATTATAATTCTCTTTTCCTTTTCTTTTCTTTTCTCTCTTTTCCTTTTCAAGTATGTTTGTATTGGATTATATTGAGTTTTTTCTTTATTTACAGTATTCTATATAATTCTTTAAAAGATTTTTAATTTTTTATATATATACTTTAGCTATTCTAATCACTAATTTGCGGGCTTTGGCTTTTATTACTCTAAGCTTTACTTTAACTAGTAAAAAAGAAACTCTTTATTTAAATTATTTTACCCTTTTTTTAAATTTGTCTTCTAAAACTATAATTCTGAATTAATTATATAGTCTAAAAGAATTTAAATTAGTTTTAACTTTAAATAAGTTTTTTAACTAAATATAACACTATACTTTTTAGAAAATCCCCAGGATTAGGCCCTAAGCTTTTTCCGTCCGTCGTTAATCAATACTATTACTACTACTACTATTATAATTATTATTTTGATAATAATATTATACTTGTAGGTATATTATAGTTTATTTGCTTTAAAATTGTATTATATAACTATATTAAATATAATAATATTTTAAACAATGAATAATTTAATTTAATAGTTATATAATATTGAAACAACTTTATATAATATTTTGAATTAGAGGTATCTTTTAATATTTCTAGTATGAATCAATTAGAATAATTTCAATAATCTTTTAAACGATTTTGTTTATTAGTGTAATTGCTTTTGTAGTAATAATAATTAAACAAATTATTATTTTTACTAAATTGTTTTGATTGTAGAATTTTGGGTTTATATATTTTGATAATGGTTTTGGATTTTTTATCATAATTAAGAAGATTATTGAAAGATATTAAATAAATAAAATAAATAATTTTTTTAATATTAATATAAAGTATAGTGAAATAATAAATAATATTGTTAATAAAGTTATTAAAATTGTTAAATATAAAGAAAATAAAAGAAAAAAGATTTTATTTGTTTTTGCAATTAAATTGAATTAGTTTATAGCTTTTTATAAAGATAATATAGATTAAAGTATTATATATAAATTATTATAGAAAGTAATTAATTTTTTAATAGTTTTTAATTATCTTGAATTGAAAAGAGTTGTTTTTATTTTGTTTTATTTATATAACTATTTTTTTTATTTATTAAATTAAAATCTGTAGATATATTAAAACCTATTTTGAAAATTGATTCGAAAAATACTCTGATAATTTTTTCTATTATAAAAATAAAAAGTATAATATTATTTACAAGTTGTATTTTAATTCACTTTAGTATTAACAAAGTTAGAATATTCATAGATATTAAACTTTTTATGAGATATAAATTTTTAATACTATTATAATAAGTAGATTTTTTGGTTTTTTGTTAAAGTTTAGTTTGATAAATTAGTAGATTTATATTAGCTTTTATTTTATATTTTATTATTATTATTATTAGTTAAACTATTATTTTTTATTATTATTATTAGTTAAACTATTATTTTTGTTAATATTTAAGTTTAGGATAAGCTATTAATATAAATCAATATTAAAATAATTTTATGTATATTGAATGTTTTTAATTTAAAAAAGTTTAAAATTCAATTCAATTATACTATTTTTAGTATTTTAATTAATTTTTAAAATTATAATAATATAGCTATTTTAAATTTTAAAAGTTTGGTTAAAAAGGAAAGTATTATTTAAATTATTTTAAAGTTTATAAATTGTAGAATATTGTATTATAGTATTAACGTTTTGATTAGAAAGAATATATGAACTATTTTCTTTTTAAAGTTTGTTAGTTTTTTTAATTTGTTTTGTTATAATAATATAGTTAAGTTTATTAAAATAAAGTTTGTATTAAATTGCTACTACGATTTTGGATATTAAGGATTCTATAATTTTGTTTAATATAGTACAATATCTTGTTGTTATATATATTATAGTATCAGAATTGATTAATATAATAGACTTTTTGAATTTAATTATTTTCAGAACTTTAAATATATTAATTGTTATAGCTTTTTTAAATTTAATTATTGAAGATATTTTGTAACTTTAATAAAACAACAAAAAAATTAAATTTATTTATAAAAAGCTAAACGTTATTTGTAAATATAGTAATAACTTATATAAAATTATCTATATTTTAAAAATATTTGTAAACAAATAGTTTTAAAATTTAGTTATAAATTAGAATATTAATATTATCCTTAAAAAATGGAAATATAAATAAACTATTATAGTATATAAAAGGATTAAAAATATTCTAAAAACTAAAAATATCATTAAACTTTTCAAAAATAGTTTTAAAAGTTAACTTTATAAATTCAAAATCTTTAAAAGTAATTCAAAATTTAATTTAGAGATTAAGAAAACTATATTATTTAAAACCCCTAAAAAGAAAACTTTTATAATAAATCTTTTAAATCGTTTTAATATTATAATATTGAATAATATTAATAAATCCACTATAACTTTTGATATCTTTTTTTATATTAATATAATATAAAAATATAATAATATTTAATAAACTTAACTATAAAACATTCAAATTAACTAAATTAATATTAACAAAAAACTTTTCATATATTTAACAATCTTTATTATTTTATATTTATAGAAAATTAATATAATTTGTATTCAAAAACTATAAATCATAATTGATATTCAAATTAAAAACCAATTAGAATATAATTATTTCGTTTTAATCGATTTTTAAAACTTTGAATATCTTAAAAGCCTTTTTAGATTTAAAAGAATATATATATATTTATTATAATAATATTTGAAAAACAAATAAATTTGTTAAATGACAAAAAAATAAAATAAAAAGTAGATTGTATTTATATTATATATAAAATAGTATAATACTACTAGTACTAGTATTTTAATTAGTATTTTAATTAGTATTTTAATTAGTACTTTAATTAGTATTTTAATTAGTATTTTAATTAGTATCTTGATTATTATCTTAATTAGTATTTTAATTAGTATTTTAATTAATATAGTATAAGATAAATAAGGATTTTAATATAATATTGATAAGATCTTAAGATGGTTTTGATAGGATTTTGAGATGGTTTTAATATTATATTTTGAGATGTATTGAAACTAACTTGAGAAGATTTTGAGACAATCTTGATATAATAAATAATCTTGAAATATCTTGATTTATCTTGAGATATATTGAGATGTATTAAAACGGTTTCACTGTAGTATAAAGATAGCTTTAAACTATAATATATTTAGAGATAATTTGAAGATAAGTTTAAAAAGGTTTTAATACTGTTTTAAACCTTTTCAATTGCGCTAGTAAGTAGATTAATATATGCAAGAGAAATATTAAAAAAAGTTAAATTTAGAATATATTTAGTTTTCTAAATAGTATTGTTAAAAAACGAATTAGTAAACAAGGTTTATATTTTTGTAAATGAATTGTATATTAGATTTGAATAAGTTATATTAAATATTAAAATTCCTTTTAATTAAATAATATAATAGAAAAAATAAAAATAAAATATAATTTATAATTTTGTTAATAATAAACTATTAATACTAATATATATCAAAAATAATTATATTGTTTATATCAATCTACAAAAGATTTTTGTTATTGATTAAGTAGTATTATTGAATACAAAAATCTATACTTTTGTAGTAATATTTATTACTGATATTTTCTCCTTTGCCTTCCGCCTTCCGCCCTCCACCTTCCGCCTTCCGCCCTCCACCTTCCACCCCCTCCTTCCACCCTTCGTCCTTCGTTTTTCGTCCTCCGTCTTTCGTCCTCACCTTCGCCCTCCACCTTTCATCCTTCGTCCTCCACCCTTCGTGTCCTCCGTTTTTAATATCACCTTCATCAAAAAAATCTCTCATACTAGTATTCACTCAATATACAATATTAATCTCCATCTGGATCAACTTTACTCTGAATAGCTAGTCAATTATGCATCTATAAGTATCAAAATATAAGTACACTAATGGCAAAATAAGCAAGCCCGCCAACCAACCAATTAACAACCACCATACCAAAAGACCCTCCCTTTGTGCAACATTGTATATTGATAGCAACACAATCATACATCAACTGAAAAAACTCTTATCATCAACATCGTCAGAGTTCGATGCCCCCCGAACAAAAGAAGCGGGAATCAAGCCATCAATCTGATTCGACGTATTAAACAAGCCTACACTATTAATAAATACTTCGAATTCTCAATTATAAATTCTTTCCAAAACAAACAAATTCAATCAAACATTTTGAAAACGTTGCCCAAAGCAATAGCAGAATTATCCCTTAATATCCATTATAACCTAAATAGCTACTACCTACTTTAGAGTTGGTTTTGGCTATTTTGTATAACTTACAAAATGAAAATCCTATTATAAAGAATAATACTTATAATATTGAGAATATAAACGAAACTACAGTACTAGACCACATATAATGGCCACCTCGAATTTAACCCGAATTCACTTATCAACCTTACCCTTTTAGATATTAATAATTAAATCAACTATTCAATATTTTTATATTAAAACTTTAATATTATAATAAGATTTACTAATTTATTTTGAATATAAAATAAAATTTTATATATATAAACTCTTCAAATAGCTTTTAGTAAAATTATTAAAAATTATTAAAAATTATTAAAAATTATTAAAAATTATTAAAATTTAATTAGAACTGTTATAATTTTTGTAAATTCAAATTTTATGCTATTAAAGTTAATTTTATATAATTTGTTTTGATTACTTATATTAATTTTTAATTTAATATTTATAAAAATTAATTAATTATTTTTTAATCATTTTTTTATAACTAAATTAATTAATAAAGTTAAAGAAAATTAAAAAAATTAAAAAAAAAGTAGAAATTTACTAGTAAAATAAGCAACTCTATACAACATTTCGAATCAAAGCTATCTTTTGATATTTCTAGTTTATATCAATTAGGATAATTTTAATAATTACTTTTGCAACAATAGTGATAACTAAATAGATTATTACTTTTGCTAAACCATTTCGATTATAGAATTTTGAGTTTATATATTTAAATAACAGTTTTAACTTTTTTATTACAATTAAGAAGATTAAAAAACACTAAACAAGTAGAATAAATAATTCACTTTTTTTTTAATATTAATATAAAAAATAATAAAATAATAAACAATATTATTGTTGTTATTAGTAAGGTTATTGAAACTGTTAAAAAAAAAAAAAAAGATTCTGTTTGCTTTTGTAATTAGTTTGAATTGATTTGTAGTATTCTATAAGAATAATATAAATTAAAATATTGTATACAAATTATTATAAAAAGTAGTTAACTTTCTAATAGTTTTTGATTATTCTAAATTAAAGGGAATTACTTTTATTCTGTTTTATTTATATAGCTACTCTTTTTTCAAATCTATTAAACCAAAATCCTCTACTTCGTTTATAAATATACTAAAAACTACTTTGAAAACCGATTTAAAAAACAACCCGAAAACTCTATCTCCGAAAACTAAGAGTACAACATTATCCACAAACTATACCTCAGCCCATTTTAGCATTAGTAAAATTAGGATATCAACTAATATTAGGCTCTTTGTATAATACAAATTTCAAATATTATTACAACAAATGAATTCTTTTACTCTCTATCAAAACCTAATTCAACAAATTAATAAATTTATATTAGCCTTTATCTTCTTCATTTTATTTATTATTATTAATTAAATTATTATCTTTGTTAATATTCAGGTTCGAAATAAATTGTTAATATAAATTAATATTAAAATAATTTTATATGTATTTAATACTTTTAATTTAAAGAAGCTTAAAGTTTAATTCAACTACACTATTTTTAGCATTTTAATTAACTTTTAGAACTATAACAATACTGTTATTTTAACTTTTGAAAGTTTAATTTAAAAAAAGATTATTATTTAAACTACTTTAAAACTTGTAAACTACAAAATATTATACTATAATATTAATTTTTTAATTAAAAAAAGCATATAGATTATTTCCTTTTTAAAATTTATTACTTTTTTCAAACTATTTTGTTATAATAATATAGCTAAACTTATTAAAAAAAACCTATACTAAACTATTACAACTCTAAATACTAAAAATTCTACAATCCTATTTGATACATAAAGCCCCTCTACTATACACATTGCAATACTAGAATTGATTAATATAAAAAACTTTTTAAAACTAACTATTCCTAAAACCCTAAATATATTAATTATTATAACCCTTTTAAATCCAATTATCAAAAATACTTTGTAAGCCTAATTCGCAAAAATAATAAAGAAATTAAACTTATTTGCAAAAAGTTAAATACTATCTAAAAGCATAACAATAGTTTATATAAAACTATTTATATAAAGAAACTTATGAATAAACAATTTTAAAATCTAACTATAAGCTAAAACACTAATATTATCCCCGAAAAACATAAACATAATTAAATTATTATAATATATAAAAAAAACTAATAGCGCTTTAAAAATTAAAGATACTACTAAAACCTTTAAAATTGTTTTTAGAAATTGGTTTTGCAAACTAATTTTGCTTAGGATTTTTAAAAACAAAACTTTTATAATAAATCTAATAAACTGTTTTGATATTGTAATATTGAATAACATTAATAAGCTTATTACAACTTTTAATACTTTTTTTATATTAATATCATATAAAAAATAAGATAGTATTTGTTGTAATTAACAAATCTAATTGCAAAATATTTAAATTAATTAAACTAATATTGATAAAAAACTTTTTGTTTACTTAATAATTCTTATTATATTATATTTATAAAAAATCGATATAGTTTGTATTTGAAAATTATAAATTATAATTAATATTCGAACTCAAAATGATTTAAAATATAATTGTTTTATTCTAATTAACTTTTGGGATTTCAAAAACTTTAAAAGCTTTTTTAAATTTAAAGTAATAATATATATCTGTAAAAATATAGGCTTTTGTATTTAATAGTATTATTTAATTAATAACAAAAATCTTTTATAAAGTAATATAAACAGTATAACTATTTTTAATATATATTAATAGTTTATTATTAATAAAGTTATAGATTATATTTTGATTTTTTTTTATTGTATTGTTTAATTAATAAGGATTTCAATATCTAGTATAATCTATTCAAGTCTAATATATAGTCTATATATAAAAGCGTAAATCTTATTTATTAATTTGTAGACAATGGAATAAACTTTATCGAATTCTTTAGCGAATTTATTTATAAAGCTAAATATATTTTAAATTTAACTTTCTTTAATATCCTTTTTGTATATACTAATATTTGAAAGGATATATATTTAGAATCCGATTATGAAATATAGATATTATATTAAAATTTAATATACAAAATTGAGTTTCTAATTAAATTTAACTTTTTTAAACATTAATTTCACCAAATTTTAATACTTTGTTTTATTTATAGGAATTTTGTTTAATATTATAGAAAGTTTAAATATATTAAAGTTAGTATAGATTACTTTTATAATTGATTTAAAATATTTAAATATTTAGTTTACTATTAAAAAGCTTAAAGATTTTTTAAATAATAGTTTAAATAATCTGATACTTTTTTGGTTATTATAGTAGAAAACTTTAACTATTTAATAAAGTTTATAAGATTTTTGTTAAAACTAACTAGTTTAATAAATACCATAAAGTTTTACTTTGAAATTTGTTTAAGATAGTTTGATATTTTCTTTTTCTTTTTCTTTTTCTTTTTTTGCTTTTTTAAGTATATTTGTATTAAATTATATTAAAGTTTTCTTTTGTTTGTAGTGTTTTGTATAATTCCTTAAAAGGATTTTTGAATCTTTTATATATATATTTTAGTTGTTTTAGTTATCGATGTATAGGCTTTTGTAGTTTTTACTATTTTGAGTTTTACTTTAATTGATAAGTCAACTACCCCACTTTTGGGCCACCCCCCCATTTGGGCCACTTAAATCTATAAAATTTTAATACACTTAAACCTATATATCTCAACAACTATTAGTCCTCAACCTATTTGCTTTTGGAATCACTTTCTACTATATCATTCCTATCATTTATATTAATTTCACGATTACTAGCTTCAACTTGTACATCCCTAATAGCTTTAATCTCTGCAAATTTCGAATTTGGATTAGTTTTAACTTTTTTTCTTTTTCTAAGTGCAAATGTATTTAATTTGAATTCTAATTGTTTTATTTGATATTTTGATTTTATAAGTTTAAAGTCTTTATTAATAAATCCTTTTAAAATTTTTCGAAAAAGTAAATATCGAGTTAAAATGTTGGTTTTTTTTTTGTAGGTTATTGTATATATATATAATTTAAGATCAAAAGTTTTTTAAAGGGTTTTCCAATTATAAAGTGATACCTCTTTGTTTTATTGAAATGTAGGATTATTATTAAATATTAGGTTTACTAGTAAAACCTTTTTGTTGTTGTTTTCAATCAAAAGTTGGTTTATAGTAGGTTTTGCTTTATTTATTAGTTATAAATTATTAGCTTTTTACTTTGATAAAATATTATGTATAGTTAAATTCTTGTTTTAAGTATTTAAATAATATGCAAGAAAACTACGTTTTTTAATTGAGGTAGAATTAGATAATAATCCTAATTTATTGAATGTATATTAGTACTTATTTTTTAGGGGGGAGAATATTGATAAATCAAAAAATTGTAGGATATAGAATGTATATAAAAATAGAAAAAGAAGATAGATATTATATAAATAACAAGTCAATATAAAAAAAGTAGTTTTATAGTTTTTATATTTGTTCAAAACAAATAATCTTGTATTATCGAGTGTAGAGGGAGTAGTTTGAAGTATAAATATCTTTTCAAGCTATTCAAGTTTTGTTATATCGATGGTCTACTTATTCTTTGTTGCAATAAATAACTAATTATTGTACGAATCTAATTCTATAGAAAACTATTGTTGTTGTACACTTTTGCCTTTATATATAACCAATAGTTTGAGGTACTTATCCGTTACCGAAATATACTTAATAAATAATATCTATGCTTTAGAACTAGATTGTTTTTTCTGGATAAAACGATATCTCAAGCTTTTTACAATTAAGCTATTAATACCCTAGCCTTCTATAATATCGGCTTTATTTATATTCCATTAGTTTTTAAACTTTATAATTTGAATTTAAGGTAAATACAACTTTTTATACTATTTAATAATAATTTCAATAGTAACATCTAAAACTTTTGTAAAGTCGATTCTATATTACCTTTTAGTTTTAATCTTTAAATTCTTAAATAGGAAATTATATATTTATTACTTTTCAAGTATAAAATCATTTCTTTTAATATTAAAAAAGTACTCTTTAATTTTGCGAATCTAATGATAAATAGGATTAGTTTTTAAACTTTTTTGTACTAATATTTATTTTGCTAATCGAGTTTTTTGAATCGGGGGTATCTTTTGTTGGTTTTAGGAATTTTTATGATGAGAAAAGTAGCTTTTAATACCCTATAATCTAAGGCGGCTTTTCGGATAAATGTATTATTTGTAATACAACTAAAAGCTATATAAATATTATCTTCAGTATAACTTTTCATGATAATATAATGAAGATATATTTCAAATTTTATAATAATTAATTAAATGGTTGTTAAATTATTACAGTTTTAAAATAGTAGGTTCTTCAAAATAGTAGGGTTGATAAAGTGGCCCAAATGGGGGGGTAGCCTAAAAGTGGGGTAGTTGACTTAGAGAAGAAGCTTTTTATTTAGGTTTTTTTACTTTTTTTTTTAAATTTGTCTTCTAAAATTATAATATTGAATTAATTATATAATCTAAAAGGAGTTATAAATTAGATTTAACTTTAAATAAACCTTTAGCTAAATACAACGCTATACCTCTTAGAAGGTCCCTAGGATTAAGCTTTAAGCTTTTTCCGTTCGTTGTTAATCAATACTACTACTACTACTACTTTTATTAGCTGGTTCGAGCCGCTGTATTCAAAGCTTGTATTTGATATATCAAGTCTTTTTATTGTATATATCATAATATTAAAATTAATTATTATAATAAATTCTTTGATGTTAATTATTCTTAAAACATTAAACATACTAATTATTATAATTTTTTTACATTTAATTATTAAAAATACTTTATAATTTTAATTTACAAAAATAATAAAGAAATTAAATTTATTTGTTAAAAAGTTAAATATTATTTATAAATATAATAAATATAATAAATATAATAAATATAATAAATATAATAAATATAATAAATATAATAATTTATTTATAATTTATATTTTTATTTTAATACAAATATAATAAAGACATATTAAAAAATAATATTGAATAATTAAATTTATAATAGTTATCAATATAAATTCATTATAAATTTTATAAATAAATTTTAATTAAAATCAAAAATTTATATTAAAACATTTAAAATTATAAAATTATAACTTTGTTCGTTATAGTATAATTATTAATTTAATAATTATACTATACTATACTTCAAATCTGCTTTTAGAGTTTTAATAAGATAATCTCTATCGGTCAGGGTATAAATAAGTATAAGTATAATGAAGATGATAGGTCGAAGATAATTGCACTAATAGCATTACTTCGCTTGGACCTTCCTACCCACTTTCGATCCTGTACATTACCGAGGATACCCACCAATCAGCCACTCCTGAATTAATTACTTACTGCTGTTGGATATGATATGATTCGACCTCGCTTCAAGAGCAAACAAGTAGATAAATAATCGTATGTTCAAATTCTGATCAAAAAACAAAAAAAAAAGAAGGTAAACTATTGCAGCAAACTTCAATACTAAACATGCCAGCTGAACTTACTACATCCTCTCGAATCCTTATCGCAGGGGGTGGGACTTGGGCTGTATCTACAGCCCTTCACCTAGCTCGTCGAGGATATGTAGATGTCACAGTACTCGATGCATATCCTTCACCATCCCCGATATCCGCTGGAAATGACGTCAATAAGATTGTGGAACAAGGTAAGTCCATTGAAGAGACAGGGATTCATACGGTGTTGGCTGATACATACCCCTAGGCTCCTTCACTGAAGGTGAAAATGATGTTTCTATGATTTTGCGTAATAAAGCGACCGAAGGCTGGCTAAATGATTCTGTTTTCGCACCTTACTACCATCCAACCGGGTATATAGAGGCTGCCAATACCCCAGAAGCATTGAAGACGATCAAGGAGTGGGAGCTCCCCGACTCAAGCTCTGGTTTTGTGAGGCTAGAAACTGCAGACGAGTTTAAAAAGACGATGCCTCCCGGAGTATTGACAGGAGACTTTCCCGGTTGGAAGGGAGTATTCAAGTCTTCTGGCGCGGGATGGGTACATGCTCGTAAAGCCTTGGAAAGTGCAGCCAAGGAGGCGGAAAAGCTTGGGGTCAAATTTATTACCGGTTCACCTCAAGGTTCCGTCACTAGTCTCATTTATGACGACGGAGATGTGTTAGGTATCAAAACTGCGGATGGTAAGGAGCATCTGGGTGACAGAACGATACTTGCAGCCGGGGCCGGAGCCGATGCGCTGTTCGACTTCAAGAATCAGCTACGGCCAACGGCTTGGACTCTAGGGCATATCAAGATGTCGGAGGATGAGGTAAAATTATATAAGGATCTCCCAGTCCTATTCAATATAGAGAAAGGATTTTTTATGGAGCCGGATGAGGACAATCACGAGCTAAAAATATGTGATGAGCATCCGGGTTACTGCAATTGGGTTTGTTTAGATTTTACACTATCTATCAATTCCTATCATATCCTATTCCTGTATTCTTCTAGTAAAAGTCATTGACTGAATTGTTTGTCAGATCACAGGGTCAGACGGTAAGACTAGGAGCATTCCATTCTCAAAACATCAGATTCCCATAGATTCGGCAAAAAGGATTCGGCAATTCTTGTTAGAGACGATGCCCCAACTTGCAGACCGCCCCTTATCCTTTGCCCGGATCTGTTGGTGCGCTGATACCCCCGACCGAGTATTTCTCATCGACACACCACCGGGATCCCCTTCACTAACTCTGGCCGTTGGAGCTAGCGGACATGGCTTTATGCACATCACTTCAGTTGGAGGATTTGTTGTTGATTCAATGGAGGGCAAATTGGATCCGAAGCTGAAGCACGCTTTCCGGTGGAGACCCGAAACGGCCGTGAATAGGAATTGGAAGGATCTACAAGGTAGATTTGGAGGGCCCAATGAAATCATGGACTTTCAGGAAGTGACGGAGTGGACGGATTTATCTACCAGATAGCATATTAAGAGTTCCAGAAACTCCAAATTAGCATTTCATGATCTCCATGTCGACACAAGTCTTCTGTGAGACTATATGAATTAAATATGATGTGGTTAAGTCACTTTACTGTTAAATACATTTGTAACGTTTGGTCATTGAATGCACATTACTCAGATAAGTCTGAAGGCTATTTTGGTAGGTTCGACTTATGTATGTAGGTATATACGTATGTACATTATGGGTGCCCATATCTCCTTTAGGCAAATTTTACATCGCACGT
The DNA here is from genome assembly GCA_002162615.1 of Myriosclerotinia duriaeana. Classification (NCBI taxonomy): domain Eukaryota; kingdom Fungi; phylum Ascomycota; class Leotiomycetes; order Helotiales; family Sclerotiniaceae; genus Myriosclerotinia; species Myriosclerotinia duriaeana. The sequence continues at coordinate 1,151,230 of NGKI01000017.1, forward strand.
GAACAACATTCATAGTTGGCTGCTTAGTCTTCTTCGTAAATTTCCTGCTGCATCTGTCGTTCCCATATACGGTTCGCCGATTCTACGATCTTCGCGGCTTTCGCAAGAAGCTTCGCATGGTACTTTTCTTCATCGTCGGACGCGAGACGCAATTTCCTCGGCTGGGCCATTAGGAGTACAGGTATTAGTTCTTTGGAGTCAGCCCCTGCAATTGCCCCAACCGTTTTATATCCGTTGTCCCAGAAGATTCTTGCCGTGCGACTTTTGATGAAGGTTATTTCTGCCAGGGCAAGAAGATCTGACTTGGCGCCTATTCCTTGTTAGATGAGGGTTTGACAATATGGCCGATGAGTAGGATGAACATTAAGAAAAACTTAGTTTTTTATTTATATAAGTGAAGACATACCAGCTTTTAATCGATCGGAGAAGTGATCAAGCACTGCAGCCAGTGCGCCCCAGTCCATTTTCTCACAGAACTTGATCATTCCTGCAGCAAACCCGTGACATGTTTGAGCCAGGTTTTGGATAGTCCCTCGTGGTAAGTCGTATTTGCGAGCCACAGCATGAACTGGCATTTCGTTACAAAGGTCTCGAAGTTGTAAAGCCGTGTAGAATCTTTTGTATACCCGAGCAGTCTCAATTTCCTCCGGCGTTGATTCTTTCATCGACCCACCTTGTGCCCTAAGAGGAAACCAGGGGTCAAACGATATCAAGGTGATGAGTGAGGAGTAAACTTACATTTTGTTGATCATTGACGGCTTGAGACCAACGAACCCAAGGGCTCTCATGTTACTTTCATCAAGCATTTCAACTTCCTTGCGAAAAATCTGCCAATTAATGCTGCCCTGCATAGCCTGAACAGGTGTGAATGTGTAAAGCACATGCATTTCGCCATCCAGTACAAATGCTTCGAGCGATTTCCGCAACTCTTTATGGACAAATAATCCATCATCTGGAGCGAGAGACGAAGCCACAACGGCCTGCCCAAGGCGTGTGGCTTCGAATGAAAGTGATTGCGTCTTTTCGATGAGTTTATTTTCGAGTAGATCTTTAAGAGTCATCTCTACCATCGATCTTAGCTCTTCTTGGTCAATAGTATGATAAAGGAGGGTTTTCCTGACATAGTCGTCAATCGAATCGCTGCTTGTTGCCAGTTTTGTAGCTATGACTTCAAGTAATGCCCTGGGCACGTATCAGTACCATCAACTAATGAGGGTCTATCAGTCTCTTGTACCTTTTTAAACCTCGCTTTCCAGGTACTAAACAACTCTCCACCGAGGGAATTTCGGCTTCCATGAGTTCGGCAACGGCCTCGAGGTCAGACTTTTGGCAACAAAGATATGTTTCGCCAATCTCATCTTTTCCCTTCCGCCCAGCCCTTCCCCTCATCTGACGACTGCAGCAATTAGCATTGGTAGTTATTAGTGTTGGGCAAAGTACTCACAGCATTGAAGGACCAACCAAGTCAGATCCCATTCTAGCACCGTGTAATATCACGCGTCCTAATGAATTGTGACTATCAGTGTTTGCATGCATTACGTACAAAAGCAACAGACTTCGAGTGTCTTGTGGTCATCGTAAGAGCTTTTTGTCGCTACAGAATTGATAATTGACGACTCACTGGCAGGAAGGTTGATGCCGGCCGCGAGACTGCATGTAGCTACCATAACCTTAAGGACACCTTCATCGTAGGCAGCTGCAACTAAGTCACGCTCTTCTGTGGTGAGGCCGGCATCTGTAAAGTGTCAGAAAAGCCAGAATTTCACAGCATAGAAAATACATACGATGAAATGCTACACCCATAGGGACCGTCTTTTCTAGGACCTGATCCAGACCGCTACTTGTGTTCCTTAGATCGTTAAGAAGGTCACTTCGTCTACTCATCAAAATTGGATCAACCGCATCGAGCGGAGGTAGTACCTGACTTATCAGAATTGCATCCCTTTCACAACCCAGTCGACCTATTATGAATAAGGTTAATGCCACCACGTATGACAAACCAAGATGAAGAACGAATCTGAAGCTCTGCGTCTGTTTATATAGCAATAAAGATGGAATCATTAGGCTAGAGCATGGTACCCGTCTTCGACTGAACCCAAACTAGGAAAAAGAAGAGGCGAAACTTACTGCTACAGAATACCAGCGCGCCATAACCACTTCTGGCAGTCTCACTGGCTAAAGCAACGACAGAGTTAAGTAATGGATTACTGAGTTCCTTGTGCTGTGAACTATGTATGAGCCTATGAGGCTCCGGAAGTGGACCAATCGAACTGCCTCCGGTCTGAGAATTGAGTTGTGAGGCTGTATTATAAAACCTATTCGAACTCGAAGCTGGATATATAGCATTTTCAAAGACAAGATGTTCTTCGACAGGAACAGCTCGGTAATTGGAAATATAGAATTTGGCATTATTGAGCCATCTTGCGAGTAAGTCTGCGTTCTTTGCTTCGTCAGACAGGGATATCCACGGGAAGATCACAAAAGGAAGGCTAGACTTACATCGAGAGTCGCGCTCATACCGACTATTTGTACACCTTGCTCTAAGCTAAGGAGCTTTGTAGCCATTAATTCTAGTATATATCCACGGCTTTCATCATTTATAAAATGGATCTCGTCCATAATCACGACACCAAGGTTTCCTATGGTGCAGTCATCAATGGCCGCATTCACAAGCGAGTTTGCCTACGATTCTTAGTCAATAACCGTAACTCATGATTATATCTATATCAACGCACCTTTTCGATAGTGCACACAGCAATATCCATGTCAGCCCATGTTGATTTCGTCTTGCTGCCGCCATAAAATCCAGTCACTCTGATAGCATTTTCATCTCCTCGACTCCGCCACATGGAAGGCCATTTTGATTCTCGCGAAGGTAACTCCTTGGAGATGCCCTCGACAACTTTTCGAAGCCATCGGAGTTTCTCCTGAACCAATGCAACGTAAGGTAATACCAACAAGGCTTTCTTCTCTGGGGTTTTTATGATCTTCTTGAGCATGAGAACATCCGCAACCAGTGACTTTCCACCTCCTGTAGGAGCGGTATAGACAAGATTACGTTCTCCAGCCAGCGCACCACTACGAAGGAGACATTCTGATTGCCAGGGATATATAGATTTGATTCCCAGGGCAGCAAAGTTCTCGATTAGTTGATTTGGTAGTTGATATGCAGGATGTGCTAAATCAAGCAAGGGATTTAGTGTTGGGGTTGGCGTTAAAGCAAGTTGCCTTCTCTGGGAATACTCTGAAAATTTTTGGACAGTAAGATTATCAATTTCACTTGCCTTTAAAGCCCCAGGATTTTCATTCTTGAGATTTGGGCGGATGAAATCCCTCTGTTTAGATACTCCAGTTTCGAGATGGGAGTAATGAGAGGGAGATGGGGTCCCTCGTGATCCTTCGGAATCATTCAACTCATCAAATGTTCTTTTCACAGCAAGGCGGGAGATTGTTGTAGAAGCAACTCTTGTTGCATCTATGGTAGTTTTGTGGTACATACCAGACCGTGTAGCCTTGGACTTTTTCATCTTCAAGTTGGTCTGAATATTGAAGAATTGGGTTTAGTCTGCGGAAAAGGTATGAGAAAGCAATAAGCCATTTGTGATGATGCAAAGGAAAAGAACGGCAAGGGAGAAGGATTTATTAAAAAGACAAACGTAGTAGGTATGGAAGAAGAAGAAGAAGAAGAGGAAGAGGAAGAGGAAGAACTTTGATAATAGATTGAGCCGTAAAAAGATATGGGCAACCTTTTTGACGGCCAAAATTGAATACCTAGTACCTAGTAATTACCAGTAGAGGTAGGTAGGTAGGTACTGAGGGAGCAGAGAGAGCAATTTCTTAAAGATAAAATTTTGTAAGCAAGAGAATGAGTCAGCGTCGTCAGAGTCGTCGGAGTCAATCAATACCTAGATGAGGTGAGTGAATTTATTATTGTCAGAATGAATATTGTCATGATTTTTTCCAATTCCAAGGGTTGTACCTAGCTGGGGGTAGTAGGTAGTCGGCGAGATCCTTTTTGACCGGAAATGGTATGGAAGCCTCGAGTGGATGGATGATGTGGAGGGGAGGGGAGATTTATTACACGTGATCAATTAATCAACTCATCGGCATTCCGGATTTTCCAGGTTAAAAGCTAGCAAGGATGATAATGAATTACCCCCCGCCTAAAAAGTGGAGACTTCATCCAGCATCGCATTTGAAAGATTGTTCGAGATCAAATGTTACCTACATACAATAATAAATAGGTACAGAGTATCAGAGAATGACTTCAACCTTAATAGTCATTTTTCAAAAATCATACGTCTACTAGTAGGTAGGTATTAGGTAGGTAGAGATTTACATAGTTTTTATATACTTTGTAAGATTACCTTTCTGGGTAATATATCAAGGTCCATGGATTACCTAGTACCTTTTATTTTACCTATCTAGTACCTAACTAGCTAGGTAGTATATAAAATGTCATCAAATGTGTGTACAAATAATAAATGTACCTAGTAATAAGTATATGGTTTTTTTGGTTTGAACAGAGAAGCAATTACCAAAGTGTATTTTTATTTATTCATCTATATATCTACTGTACATCTACCATATCCATCCCAAGTACGTACTTGTCGACAGCCGCCTTCTCCCATTACCCAGCGGAAAAGGGAAGAAAAAGGGTTGATTTCTATGCAGGCACCACTTAGCGCCGCGCCATATCTACCTAGGTATCCATCTATCCATATCATATCTTTTTTGGTGGTTCGCTAAGCTGCTGCTAACAAAATTCCCATTCCCACCTGTTTATTCCATCCATTCATCCATCCTAACATCCTAACATCCTAACATCCTAACATCCTAACATCTTCCTCATCCTCTTCCTCTTCCTCTTCCTTTTCCCAATCCCATTATCCATTCCATCCATTGCCTAAGTGACCGAGTGTACTTTTTTGTCCTCGGACTTTTGAGAGTTGATGAAAAGATCACCTACCTAGTACCTACTAGTAGCATCCATTGCCTTGAAGTCACTTGAGAGGGGGGTGGAGAGGGAGAGAGGAATTCCAAGAATTTGACGGGTCTACGAAGTAGTCTGATCTCTCTTCTAAGCAGCTTTGTATTGATTATTGTCTTGTCTTGTCTTGTCTTGCCTTGTCTGTGCTACACCACACCTGGGCAGTCTTATTATTAGTCTTCCGACCTTAACTTTATTATACGGCAAGCCATAGGATCCATACAATAATAATATTCTACACCATCACCATCACCATCACCATCACCAACTTCTATTCATCTCTTTTCCATTTTACCAGCTTCCAATTTGTTTGCTCGAATCTTTCATCTAAACTTCCATAATTTCACCCAAATTGCCCTTCCCCGAGGTCCCTTCACCCTACCCTTCATTTTATTACACATTCCGTCGGTAAAGATAACATATTGCCCAATTTCGGTCATTGGTCTAGGGTTTGTGCATCTCTCCAGTCAATTTATATGTTCTTGGGAGCTCACCAATAGCCTCGTCTTAGTTCTACTAATTGTCACCTTGTGGCCATCCCACCATCGCCCTCTCTACGATATTAAAAAACTACCTTCCGACCACATTTATTTCTCGGATTTCCAAATCGTTCCTGACCAAAGCAACCTCATAACCTCCCCGATTCCTCTGATGGGTCGAAACCTTGCAACAATCGTCCGACAGCCTCATATATAGCGCTTCTCGCACCCCGTTCTCGCGGGAAGCGCTCCAATTCAGAGCCCAGTATTCGATCATTTCCGCCACGGATTTGTTTGCGATACAATCGTCATGACCAAGGAAATTAATGCTGGTACCAGCGTCGAAGGCTCATCCAATACCCTTCCCCCGCAAGAGAGGGATGCGGTTGGGGATGCGTGCTCTGCCCACGACTCACAGGCCGTAGATGCAACGAAAACTGTATCTCAACCCAAGGTATCGACTGATGCGCCGCCGAGCACAGGACTGGAGAAAGAATTATTAGCTCTTCGCGATTCCGAATCTCTGTCTTTGGCCGCGATCAACTTCACCTCTTCCAATCGATCGAATAAGGATGCCGGAACCAACGGTATGGGCGGTGCGGCTTACGGCACTCGGTCGCGCAATCGAGCTGGTACATCACGACCAAATTATGCAGAAGACAAGGAGATGGATGTGGATATTGAAATAGCAGCGGCCATGAAGGAGGGGCGCAAGACGGCTCGGGCCAATGATTCTCGTCCGTCAACTTCTACAGATACAGGGCCATCGACAACTCCCGCGAAGAAGACAACCGCCACTGAAACAGAGCCCGTCGCAACAACACAAAATCATAACAAGGAACCTATTCCTGGCACCTCTACGTTCTCTGCGAATCCATCAGTACCAACTACACAGAGTTCCAAGAAAAAGAAACCCCCTGCTCAAACGGCCGCAGCTGTAGCTCCGCCTTCGGCGCAAAGCGTCGTGAAAAATAGCTCTACATCACAGGCAAATACTTCCAGAGTAAACATGGCTATGCATGATTCAAACATGTTGACCTTTGATAACTGTGGGGCACGTTTGAAGGATGGAAAACTTGTAGCGGATGATGGCACCATTCTATCAGTCAATGGTACGCATGCCAAAGCCATGGATATACCTGCCCCCTTTCCAATTATTTTGTAATGCTAACAGATTATCAGATCACGTGTATCTAGTATGTGAGCCTCCTGGGGAACCATATTATCTTGGTCGAATCATGGAGTTTTTACATGTCAAGAACGACGTCAAAGAGCCCATTGATGCATTACGGCTCAACTGGTATTATCGACCGAAGGAAATTGGAAAGAAGGTTAGCGATACACGTCAAGTTTTCGCATCCATGCATTCCGACGTTAGCCCTCTCACAGCGTTACGTGGAAAATGTCAGATCAAGCACAAAGCCGAAGTTAAAAATCTGGATGATTTGAGAATGACGAAAGACAGCTTTTGGTACGAGAAATTGTATGATCGTTACATTACCCGATACTACGATGTCATCCCCACTTTTCAGGTCATAAATGTACCAGTTCAAGTCAAAAAAGTCCTTGACGAGCGTTGGGGGTACATCGTTGTGGAGGCCGGACGTGGGAAAGAGTATACTAGTGCTGTGAAAACCTGTAAACGTTGCAGCAGGTACAGTGCAAGGTGCGTATTCCCGAAATCTTCAAATCTGGAGTTGAGCTAATTATTTAGCAATGATTCCGTTGACTGTGCAGTTTGCCAGAATACCTATCACATGAGTTGTGTTAATCCTCCATTACTGAAGAAACCCTCGAGGGGATTTGCTTGGGCTTGTGGACCTTGCAGCAAGGCTCAAGAGAAAAAGCTCGAGGCTCGTAATACTCCAAACATTACCGATGGAACAATTGACGCCGACGATGATGAGATGAATGAAGACGAAGATGATTTCCCCACAGCAGTGGGCGACGCACTTGATACAAACGGGAGCACCTCACCAGGCTCTCAAGATGTCGAGATGTCTACTCATCTAGGTACAGCTGAACAAATTCATCAAGCAAGCCTATGGCTCTTTCGCTATCTGGGTCAACATTGCCGAGTTGAGGATGCACTAGACTATGACGATCGCATATACCCAAGAGCCGGCTCCAGAATTGGAGCTCGACATCAAGCCAATGTTCCAATATGGCCCGGTAGACCCGTGGAGTATGTAAAGGCCGTAGAAATCAAGAAGAAATACATCAAGGGAGGAAGCAGCAGCCACAGAAAGGATGCAAAGCTATCAAAAGAGACTATAGCCGCACTAGAAGCCGACAAGATTGCCCGGGAAAAGAGGCCGGTATGGGTAATGGATGAGCCGAATGGATATATTCATCGGGGTGACGATGCAGCTAATGATGACCCTAAAAATACGGCGACGTTGCTTTTCAAGATTCCAGAAGTAGGTGAAGCTTCTACCAGCGCTGAACGGGGGATGGACGACGCGGCTTCGCCGTTGGATGTTCCTGCGTATGAGCACTTGGTAAATGATTATATGATTCGTGCGAAAGCAATGGCCAAACCTCTGGGCCTACCAGAATTTTCGACCAATTTGCTCGATGTGGCTCTGCAGCTTCTTTATTCGAACAACTTCAATGTCGATAAAGCGCTCGAAGCACTTTCCACAACCGATAAGAAGACATTTAAAGAGCCCGAGCCGAGTTCCGCCGAGCTGAAGAAATTCGAGGACGGTGTTACTAAATTTGGGTCTGAGTGGCTAAGCATTAAAAGACATGTGAAGACTATGAGTCCTGCTGATGTTGTACGATTTTACTACACTTGGAAAAAGACAGACAGGGGAAAACAGATATGGGGTAATTACTCGGGACGAAAAGGTAAAAAGGAGGCTAAAAAAGCTGAGGCCGCTTTGGGCAAGTTACAGGATGACATTGCTGATGATCACGATGATTCTGCTTTCGATAACGACAAGGTATTACAGAAAAAGAAGGGTTTCCATTGTAAGTTCTGCTCCACAAGAAGCTCGCAGCGATGGAGACGAGCTCCAAACACTCCTGCGGGCACTACGGTACCTGAAAATCCAAATAGCAAAGGTGCCGCAAAAGAGAAAGGCAATCAACTTGTAGTAGCGTTATGTCAAAGATGCGCAGAGCTCTGGCGCCGTTATGCAATACAGTATGAAGATATCGAAGAGGTAGCCAAAAAAGTTGCGGCTTCAGGAGGGCGAGCTTCGAAACGGAAAATGGACGAAGAATTTCTTAGAGAACTCAAAGCTGCGAACGAGGGTTTTGGCCAGGTTGATGCTCTCCCCACTACAGCACCTGTATCGACTGGTAGTACTCCCGCGCCTGCACCTCCAGTAACGACAACGTCGGAGCCACCCAAGAAGAAAGTTAAAACCAATTCTGATAGTAAGGAAATCCCGGATTCTGCGCCCGAGAACGTTGCTACAGTAACACCTGCACAACCCAAAAAGAAACCAATAGTTGAGAAACCTCCTCCTCCTCCACCGCCGCCACCAGAAGTCCCTAAGCCAAAAATTCTCCCGTGTGCTGTTTGTTCCCAGATGGAACCCTTGGGAGACCAACACCTTTCTTGCAAGGAATGCAGAATGGCTGTACATCGAAATTGCTACGGTGTTGTTGATAACCGAAGTCCCAGCAAATGGACTTGTGACATGTGCTTGAACGACAAAGACCCCAAAGTGTCAATAGTAAGTACACTCGACCTCCCATTTATGTTTGTGCTATTGCTCACTATCTCAGCAATACAAGTGCATGCTATGTCCAATCGAGTACACGGAGCAAGATTTTGTGGAACCCCCTAGGATCTCTCACAAGAAGAAAAGCGAGAAGGAACGGGAGCGCGATCGCGTGGAGAGGGAAAATGCGCAGAAAGCTGCAGATTACTTCCGAAAGAAGCAAGAAGAATTGAACAAGCCCATCAATCCTCGAGAGCCGTTGAAGCGTACAGCCAACAATAACTGGGTACACGTCACCTGTGCTGTTTTCACACCCGAAGTAAAGTTCGGAGATGCGAAAGCCCTTGTTCCATCTGAAGGAATTCCGTCGATCCCTTCGAATAGGTATGACGATATCTGCAAAGCATGCAAGAAGAAAGGCGGTGCCTGTGTTAATTGCCACTCATGTCGAGCTCCTGGTAAGAGTCACTTTACACACCCTTGATTGCCCTGTTACTAAATGAAGCATTGCAGTACACGTAGAATGCGCGCATCAAAATGGGTACATTTTGGGATTCGATATCGCCCCCGTGAAAGGATCTCGCCGCGATCAACATAATATTGTAAACATCAACGGCGAAATGGGAGCCATGTCTGCCGCTATATGGTGCAAGGAACATGTACCGACCAAGACTATTGTCCATCGCATGCATGATATCGTTGATGAAACGGGCCTTAATGCATTGCAGCTCTATGTACAAAACTTTAAACAGGCTGACTTAGCTCTGACTGGCACAGTTCGTAAAGCGAATCTTGTCAACCAATCTACTAGAGCGGCCAATGCTGTCAATGTTGGAACGACCCAAAATCGTCGGACATCTACTACGGGACCTTCTATTTCTGCAGCTACTAACAGACGTGCTTCTTTGACATTAGTCAAAGTTGAGGACTCGCCAGTGAATGGCTCACCTTCGGTGCGCGATTTGGAGAAAAAGTGTGTCACCTGTAGTGTTGATGTTAGTCCTAAATGGTGGCCGGTCATTGAAGCTACCGTTGCGAATAGCAGTCCCGCAGCTCCCATTGATGCCATATTGGACCACGACCCTACTAAATCAGATAGTCCTGGCCTCACCAACGGTCATTCATCTAACGGCGTGACGGGTGAAAGAAACGGAGTTCATGTTGCACTGGCAGCCGCGGCTTTGCATCAAAATACCCAAAAACCGGTCCCTGTCCCTACAGATTTTCAATGTCATCAATGCCACTGGAAGAAGATTCGAAAACAACCCACACCCACACCGACCCCTCCACCTATACCTTTGCCCATGATAAGCGATCGTGAAGTTTCTAGAACTCCGGTGTCGCTTCCTGTTCCAACTTCTGCACCCATGATCGCGAATATTCCTCTACCCGAGCATGAGCGCAACCATGCACTGCATCAATATCCATGGCCCCCTCAACCTCCATCGTATCCATCCAATGCGCCATATAACAACTGGGCACGCCACTCCCCTGTACCAGCTAACGTTGCTGTCATACATCAAGTTAATGGCAATCATTCACCAAGGATGCCTGGAGTTGCGCCACACATGGGAGGGCCACCTCATAATCATCAAACTGTGCAAGGTTTACAACATTCCCCCCATCAGAATGGTCGTTTTTCACAAACGCCTAACGGCTACCCGCCATCCCCCCATCGACTTGCTGGACCACCCCCTATCCACATGCAAAATGGAGGCTACGGACCATATGTCTCTAATCGACCCCCTCATCATTTGACAAACGGCGGGCCGCCTCCTCGCGCCCCAGAACATCCTTTCTCACAAAGTAATGCGCCGATGAATCCTCGCCCGTATGGACCACCACACGGGAGTCCGCCAATAAACCGGCAACCAAATGGTCCTCCGCCTCAACTAAATGGCGTGAGACCAAATGATAATCGTGTCAATGGCGGAGCAAGTGCGAGTCCATCGCTGCGGAATCTGCTCTCGTAAAGAAAGCGGAGTGGTTCAGTGATGCATATAAGCATGTTTTCCAGAATTTTGTTGTGTGTTTACACACTTATCTCTTTCTTGTATTGTATGATTCCAATGTTTTAACATCAAGGCGTTCCATGGTGGCCATACCTGTTTAGGAGCGTGGCGTTTAGAGACAGCCGCAATGTACAATAGATTATTTCAGATGATTCATCCTAGGAAACTAGAATCGGTTATGGGCAACGGCGAGACAGCTGAATCAAAAATGGGGGGTCATTCCATATGAGTTAGCAGTTTTACGAAACAAAATATAAATCCAAACTTTGAATGCCGCAATGCTTTTTGATCCTTTTGGGGGTGAGGTGTTCGTGTCACTTATATCAAATCACGAGGTACCTAGCAATCACTTGTAATGAACAAGTGAGGATAGCTTTTGAAAATTTGTAGATTTTGCTATCCTGAGAATTCTTAACTATTGAATTGTGCACTTGGCAGGCAAGCCACAAGGGCCTTCTTTGTCTTTAGCACCTGTTCCTCCTTCGGCATGAACAGTTTCAGCTATCTTATTTGTTTGCTTGGTATTTTTCGTTGCTTCATTGCTATCCTTTACTGTCGTTGGCTTCACTTCTCCATTATTAGTCGTCGCAGGACCCTGTTCATGAAAGTTAGTGGTGCGACTGAGTGGGCTGTGGTTGGTGCAACTCACATCTAGTCAAGCAAAATTAACTTTGCTGATGGCCTTTCCAAATTCCTCGCCTTGGATAGTAGCAAGCTCTATCTCGAGTGCAGAAGGTTGACGAGATCCATCGGCAGCCTAGTAATTCATTAGTCGCACCCCCCTTGATATGTACGACATGCCCCAGCATCATCCACACGAAGTAAAAAATAACTTACAGCAAAAGTACCCGCGCCCCAAGGCGAACCACCTCTCACCTCGGTCAAATTGGCCAATTGGGGAAAGGATTTAGCATAACCCAATGGGACATAGATGATACCGTGATGAGCCAGTGTTGATAGAGAGGCAATGACGGTGCTTTCTTGTCCACCACCCGGGGTACCGGTGGAAACGAAGATTCCGGCGTACTTACCCCAGTAGCCGCCGGTTTGCCATTGGCTGCCAGTGGCGTCCCAGAAGGCTTTCCATTGTGCGGGGAAGTTGCCATAACGGGTGGGGATGCCGAAGAGGAATGCGTCCTGATGTGGGTGTTAGTTGGGTGGTTTTGGAGGTGGCGGTGTGGTGTTGATTTATTGTGACGAAGCAGGAATGGAAGATTGGTAGTATGATCCCATTGTTCAAAACGGCTTGAGTGATTGTATATATCTGGGTAGAACTTACATAGGTTGCAAGAGTCTTCTGGTCAATGACTGGAATATCTGATTTAGGAGGAGCGTGCATCTTAGTCAAGACTTCTTGGGGAAGAGTCTCTGGAACTCTATGGGTGAATTAGTATGACATCAATAGTTCGATTTGAAGGCATAGAGTGTTGACTTACTGGAAGAGATCTGCTTCAATTCCGGCTTTCTTGAGACCTTCCTTTTCGGCTTCGGCAAGCTTTTGGATGTGGCCGTACATGGAGTACTGGATGAGAGATAACAATTAGTATCATGGTGTTTTGTGAGTAAATGCAAGAACATGTAAAGAATGGTTTGTAATATAAATGAATTCAATAGATATGTATTGACGGTGTCTAGTCTTCCCATACAATAGGTAGCGGGGTGTTGTAGAGAGCTACTTACAAAGACGATAGCTACTTTAGGAGCCATGATGAGAGATTGATGGAGATTGATGGGTTGAAAAGGTTGATATGGAAAAGTTGGAATAGATTGTTGAGTCAAGGTGAAGGATATTAAGTTGAATAATATGGAATAAAGAAAAGTCGAATAGAAAAGAGCTTCTTATATCACTTTATACCTATCCCGTTGAACTGATCAAAGAAGTAATCCTTC
>NGKI01000017.1:1164401-1228747 GCA_002162615.1 Myriosclerotinia duriaeana
TGGTGATGATTTGCGAGAGAGAAGTACGGGGTAGGTAAGTAAGTAGTCCCACATTCCTCTTTTGGATTTGTTACACTTGGGTTACTTTTATATAAGGTCTTACACTCTTTTATCAAAGTTATGGATTAGCAAAACATTACAAAAGCTTCAAGTAAGCAATTAGTTTGGCATGATGTGCACTAATGTCTACCTGAGGCTAGTAAAGCGAGGGGGTTACATCAATCAGCCTTTAGACTCGCATTTCCGATTATACCTTCAAATGAAGTGAGTGATATTAAAAAATATATACTTTTATAAAGTAAGTGATAGATATGTATAGATATAGATATATGTATAGATATAGATATATTTGAAACTCCGATTTTGCTTCTAGACTACGGCTCTTGATTGGATGATGATGTCACCTCACTAACAGATTACTAATCCTTTTACATCCACCCTTCATTCTGTATAGAATTACACAAACAAACAAAACAAAACACTTAAAAAGAATAATAAATCACCGCCAACCCAGACCCATCACGCTTTCTCAATTTGGTTAATGTTGATCACAATTGCCAATTGGAATGTCGATTTTTTGAAACTCAAATGTCATTCTTTAATGTGAGGAACTCTCGCATGTACAATGCTTTGCTTACTTTTCCTTCGTTGAATGCCGGACCATGTATTGGCAATTCTTCGTCTCATATCACTCTTTTAGCTGCTACTAAGCTTAAACATGATTTCATTCATTTTAAACCTCAAGTTTTCCATCGAGGGAAGAAAACGAAATCTTCTTTCAATTTCAACGACCTTCCCCATGCATTGGGCTTGAAACCTCTAGAGCCTTTGATCTTGGAGAAATTTCTTGTTAAGGATAAATCACCCGAAAAAGCTTCACTGCAATTTCCTGATGATGCCCAGGATTTACTTCAAGAACCAGAGCCGGCAGCAGCAGAGTCTCAAGAAGTGCCAAATTCCACGACCTCGCAAGATCTAGAAGAGGATACAAAGAAGGCGAAACCTTCCAAGAGAGCTAGGCGCCCGGAAAGATTACCCCAAGGCTTGATTACTCTTGACTCTGAATCTTCAGAAGTGCAAGAATCACAGGCCACCCCATCTACGGCAATAGATGAGAAAAAAGCCAAGAGGACCAAAACTTCCGATGAAGTGGAACTTCATCAGGGACTGCTTCCTCTGGAACCACTGGAAATTGAATATGAGCTACCACCATATCCACCCGTGATCATGCAAGCGCGTAGTAATATGCTGAAGTTTGAAAATTGCGTCGTTGTAACACGTGTTGGTGGTTTCTATGAATTATATTTCGAGCATGCGGATGAATTTGCTCCGCTTCTAGGTCTCAAAATTGCTCAGAGGAAAACAAATGCTGGACCCGTTTCTATGGTAAGTTATCATAATGATATCAAACTACCCCTTAATAACGGGAAATAGGCTGGGTTTCCTTTTCATCAACTTGATCGCTATTTGAAGATACTTGTTCAAGACCTAAATCGCTATGTTGCCATTTCGGAAGAGTTCCCAAATGACTTATCAGACAAGGTGAAATCTGGAGGTCTCATGCATGACCGAAGAGTCTCACGTATTGTCACGCCTGGCACTCTCATTGATGAAGGTTTTATGGATCCTCTATCGAACAATTATGTGCTTGCGATACACGTGCAACACGATGCACAAGCTGACACCGCTGAACATGAGATACACCATAAACCAATCGGTCTGGCTTGGTTGGATTTATCAACTGGTCAGTTCTTCACACAAAAGTTATCAATACCAGAACTTCCTTCCTTCCTGGCTCGTATAGCCCCACGCGAGATTGTGCTTGACGAAGAGATCAAACCTTTGAAAAGCCACGAAATATTTTCCGTTCTCACCGATGAACACCATATAATCACTTATGCAACGTTACCTGAAGTTCGGCCTATACCTGAATGGACTCCTATGCTAGAATCGGCAGTCTCACCATCCTTGGTAAACACGTTTACGGAGGAAGAGATATCCGCTGGTAGCTGTCTGCTTCATTATGTCGAGACAAGATTACAAAGCACCAACATGAAACTTCATCCTCCTATTCGTCAATTGAATGTCATGGGAATCGACAAGAATACTATGAGAGCTTTAGAGATTAAAAAGACCATCAAGGAGGATAACTTCAGTGGTAGTTTGCTACACACAATTCGACGTACAGTTACTAAAGGAGGTGCGAGGCTATTGGAAAATTGGCTTGGTAAGTTCGTTCCGCCTTTCATTTTGGGCGAAAAGCTAATCAAAACAATAGCATCTCCTTCAACGTCTATGGATTTAATAAATTCTCGACTCGATCTTGTGACATACATGCTCGAAGATGAGTCTCTTCGGGAACGAGTAACAACTCTCCTCAAACGTAGCCACGATTCTCATCGCCTGCTACAGAAATTTGCATTCGGTAGAGGAGATGGCGATGATCTTCTAGATCTGGCTACCACGATATATGCTACTCGAGATGTTGCATATACACTCGAATGTCAGAATGCCACGCCCGAGTCTTGTGTACAGGCATTGCTTGCTCGTATTAACCTCCAAGACACGATAAAACTCGCGGAAGCAATCACAGACGCCATTGACGAAGAAGGACTTGTCCAACAACACCGTATCGAAGAAGGCGAAAGTGGAGAAATGCAAGCACTGGCCGAAGCAATCGTCGCCTCAGAAGGGACTACAGAGGAAACCTCCACCCTTCGGAAAAGCAACCGCAAGAAACCACCCAACAGCATCCGCGAATACTACAACCCAGAAAACGAAGCCTGGATAATGAAACCAACCGCCACCAAAACCCTCCAACGTCTCCACGAAAAGCTTTCCTCCCTCTCCGATCGAAAGACCGCCCTCGCAGCCTCCCTCTGCGACCGTCTCGGCGCAACAAGTCTCACCCTTCGCTTCACCCCCGGCCTCGGTCACATCTGTCATGTCAAAGGCAAGGACATAAATCTCACGATGCCTGAAGCCCGCACCATCAGCTCCAGCAGAACTACTCGTTCCCTCCACCATCCCGAATGGTCATCCCTAGGCCAAGAAATCGATCAATGTCGCATCCACATTCGCGCCGAAGAACAACGTCTCTTCTACAAACTCCGCGAATTGGCCATCACTAACCTCGTGAAACTTCGTCGCAACGCTGCTGTGCTGGATGAAATCGATATCGCATGTTCATTTGCGACGTTGGCGAGTGAAAGGCGCTGGACTCGTCCTATCCTTAATACAAGCTCGGCGCATAAGATTATTGGCGGAAGACATCCTACCGTTGAGACTGGCCTGGAGGAAGAAGGTCGAAGTTTTGTTTCCAATGATTGTCTCGTGGGAGATGTCCACCAAGCTTGGTTAATTACCGGACCAAACATGGCAGGCAAGAGTACTTTTTTGCGACAAAATGCATTGATCACGGTTCTTGCACAAGTGGGCTCATATGTACCAGCTGAATATGCAGAGCTGGGGATTGTAGATCACATATTCAGTCGGGTTGGATCTGCAGATAATCTATATCGAGATCAATCAACGTTCATGGTGGAGATGTTGGAGAGTGCGACAATTTTGAAGAATGCGACATCACGATCATTTGTCATTATGGATGAAATCGGCAGGGGAACAACGCCTACGGATGGTATTGCTGTGGCATTTGCATGTCTGCATCATCTTTATCATGTGAACAAATGCAGGGTGTTATTTGCGACGCATTTCCATGCACTGGCTGACTTGGTAGGGGAAAAAAATATGGATGGGGTGGGCTTCTATTGTACAGATGTGCAAGAGGATGGGAGCACAGATGGAGCATTCAGGTATATGTATAAATTGAAGGAGGGTATCAACAAACAAAGTCACGCTCTCAAGGTTGCTAAATTGGCTGGATTGCCAAAAGAAGCTATCGAGGTTGCTAGGCAAGTATTGGGAAAAGATGTAAATCCTGAATAGATAGTTAGCTTACGATTACGACAATAAATGATTGTTTAATATAATGATAACATGTAAAGCATTCAGGAAAAAATTAGAGTGTTGTTGTTTTTAATCTTCAACGTGCGCATGCACTCGGGGTTAAAAAGCTATAAATCGTTCATCACAAAGCTTGAAGGGGGAGAAAAAGGATGTAAAAAATGATTAATGACTAACCTTTTAAAAGTGATAGACTAGTGATCTTCACATCACATTTCAATGTCATACCACAATATACATGCTTTGGCTTGTTAAGTTCTTCTTATTTCTCCAGAGTCAAACTACTTGTATGACTACTAGATGATCATCATGTCTTCTTATATATCCTTTCAGACATACAGAGAATTCATATCAGATAGATCTATGAAAGACTTAGTCGAACATTCCTCCGAATCCCTCATCGGCAGAATCTTCGGCCTCGGACTCCTCCTTCTTGGCCTCCTCAGCAGCAGCAGCGGCGGCTGGGGCAGCCTCGGTGGCGACAGGTCCGGCACTGGCGTAGGCCTCTGGGTTGGCGATGCGGTCCTTCAACTCATCAATCTCAGACCAGCTGTAGTCGGTAGAGATGGCAACGGCCAAGACCTTCTTGTAGCTGTTGACAACAGAGTGCATAACAGATGGAAGGGTTGGGAAGTTGGTAGCCAAGGAGATAGCAGCGATGGTAGTGATAGCGCTGCTGAAAGCCTTGAGAAGTTGGGACTCCTCAATGTCGAGAACACTTGGTGGGAAAGTGTTACCAGCATCGTAAACTTGGGAGATACCCATACCATATGTGAATGGAGAGATGTTCAACATGTTAAGAAGGGTAGCCTCGGAAGCTCCGACCTTGGAACCAGCCTCAACGAGCTTCAAGTCTGCGGTAATTTCAATGGTACCACGGGCAATCTTGGTTGGGACACCGAGAGCTTGGAAGAAAGAGGTCTTTCCTGGTTCCATACCAGTGTTACCGGCTGGGACGTAGACATCGGCAGGGGCAACGGCACCAGCTCTGGCTGGAGCAGCAACCTTGTTGTCGAGAATCTTGTCACGGATGGTCTTGAGATCACCGTTGGTGAAAACGAAACCAACGTTACCCTTGACGAAAGGAAGGAGACGCTCGTATTCTGGGTTGTCGTTGACGAAGCCCTTGACGGCACGGCGAACCTATTCAAACACCAAAAATTAGTTTTTCTGATTGCGCAAAAGCACATTAATTCCTTCAACTTCAAGCAACGTACCATGGTGTTCTTTCCCATCAACACAACACCCTGTCCACGGAGAGATCCACGGATCTCGTGCATTTGTTGAGAGCTGACATTGTCGACGGTGACGATGAAGATGGACTTGTACTCCTCGAGCAAGCCCTTGAGCTTATCGAAATAGCCGGCCTTGTTTTCGGATTTGCCCCCCATATCTTCTTATTTGTGAAGGTAGGAT
The DNA here is from genome assembly GCA_002162615.1 of Myriosclerotinia duriaeana. NCBI lineage: Eukaryota > Fungi > Ascomycota > Leotiomycetes > Helotiales > Sclerotiniaceae > Myriosclerotinia > Myriosclerotinia duriaeana. The sequence goes on from NGKI01000017.1 coordinate 1,169,781, forward strand.
GTTTAAGGACAAATTTATTGTATTGAGGTTGAGGGAGATTTCTTCGTTGAAGAAATTGATGTGATTGTCGCAAAGTTGGATTAGAGAGGGAGGAGGGAAAAAAAGATAGTTGGATACATTTGATGAAAATTCCAAAATGTGGGAGCCGCTAGTGTTTAGCGTTATTTTCTATCATCTATCATGCGAAAATATATTTTGATTGGTCAAGAATCTCAGACCCTTGTAAAATAGAGGAAAATCGAGAGTCTGACTAAGCATTTTATATATTTTGGTATTTTGGTATTTTTGGTATTTTGATATTTTGATACATTTGATACATTTGATAATTTTGATTTTTTGAATATAGCTGCTTCGAGGAAGGATTACCATATAAAGAAAGAGAAATTTCAACTTAATATTGAACATTGAATACTAGCAGCAAGTCAGAAGTCAGAAACTCAGCAAGATGTCAAAACTCAGAGCACCATACCAATGTCTCAAGCAATGTGGTAATTATCTTCTGGCAGCTCGAGGCTCAAGCATAGATACTTTTGATATTAAGGATGGTTCGTACCTTTCAACATGGAAGTCTCCAATCACAGAAAGTACCAATGGATCAAAGGCGACTGGGGAAGAGGCACAAACCAATAGCGAGGACCAGATTCCTGAGACATCTACTTCAGATGCCATATTGGAATCGTCAACCCCGCCAGCAAAGAGACGGAAGTTATCTGTTGGAGAGGAAGCTGGAGAAAAGACTGTTGTGGTACAGCAAGTAAAAAAGAAGGCGAAGAACACTTCGCCACCCAAGATTATTGAGCCTTCACCTATTACTGCTTTAACTATCACAAGAGACCTCCAACACGTGATTGCAGTTACAGGCGAAGATAAAACTATTAGAGTTTTGGCATGGGATGATGCGATGGGAAAGGGGCTAAAGCAAATCAGTGACCGGTAAGAGATACCAATTCTCATTGAACGTCTATGACTGACAATTCCAGTACTATGCCTAAACGACCCTGTGCTCTCGCTACTACTGATGACTGCAGTACCATAATCAGTGCCGACAAATTTGGAGATGTGTATTCTCTTCCTCTCATCCCATCTCCTTCAGTTCAATCAATTACTGAAGATGCCTCTACCGAAAAACAAGCTCCAAAGATGTTTCAGCCTTCAGCCAGCGCTCTGACAGTACATTCTGCACGTAATTTGAAAGCGCTCGAGGCTCAAAAGAAACAGTCTAACAAAGTATCCGAGAAAAGTGGTCCAGATTTCGAGCACAAACTTCTCCTTGGTCATGTTTCCATGTTGACAGACATCTTGGTGGCTTCGGTATCTGGTCGCCAATACATTCTTACAGCCGATCGTGATGAGCATATTCGCATTAGTCGAGGAATCCCACAAGCGCATGTTATTGAGGGATTCTGTCTCGGTCATATTGAATACGTTAGTCGATTGTGTATTCCGTTTACGAGGCCAGAAATTCTCATTTCTGGCGGCGGAGATGATGATCTACACATTTGGAACTGGCTCAACGGATCCTTACTATCCAAAGTAAATCTCAAGTCTCAAGTAGAAGCACTCTACGCGGAAACCGCCAAAGACGAACGAGAAGCCCAATCCAAAAAGATTGCGTTAACAGGTATCTATCATGCTAGAGATGAATCATCGAGCCAGGATATCATCATAGCTACATCCGAAGGGTAAGTTCCCTCTATCTCCCCAAGAATTCCAAGATCCACCCCAATCTAACAACCCCCCAGTGTCCCCGCCGCATTTATCTACGCCCTCACCCCCTCCAATCAGCTCACCCATACCCAAACCCTCCAACTTCCTGGCAACGCCCTCTCATGCACACTCAGCAACCCCACCCCCTCATCCCAATTCTCCCTCATCATCTCCATCGACAACATCCACGAATCCGGTTCAATCACCACTGTAAAAGAAGCCAACTCCCCAATTACAGCCCCATTACAGTTCTTCAAATACGAGAATGGAGAGTTTGTTAATGTGCAGCAGGAAGGATTCGTGTCACAGGATAGCGAGGGGATTTTGGAAGAGGAAAAGAAGAGTAAGTTGGGTGGTTTGTTGTATAACATTGGTAATTTGAGGAAGATGGAAGATGAGGAATAAATGCCCGCACATGTGTGTGATATCTAGCGATCAATGCAATTAGGAAGATACACAAACAGTATTTCCATCATCCATGAATCTCCAGCCAAAAATGAAACAATCAAACAATTCACCATATCCACCAATCAACCAATGATCCGAACCATCAAACTCACTCTTCCGTATCCTTATAAATGCCCTCTCTCCACCCCAACACAAAATCCAGATTTCAAACAACTAACAAAAACCAAGCCGTGCATGGAGAAAACCCTCTCTGATGGGGATTAATAAATACTTGCAGAACTCTTCGAAGGAACCAATAGTTGGTGGGAAAGCTTTACATAATCTCTGTTCAATGCCCCTTTCGATCTCGATCATAATAATGTGATTTAGTCAGTTATCTATCAAGTTTTCATCTCAAATGTAATGTAATATCAAACGAGTACTATCCCGGTACTAGCAGAGCCCTTCGAGATAGGGTCAATTTTGTCCCTGTACGCTTTGTGTACGCGCAGTATTGGCTCTACATGGCGGTGATATGTTTGGCATTGGAAACGGGAGGTGGGATGGTGGAGGTCTTGTGGTGGTGATTTGGGGTTGCATGTTGGTTGGTATATGATTTTTTGGTTAGCTATGAGATAGCTGTGAGATGCCCACATCCTCTAGGTATAATGCCTTTTATTTTGAGAGTTTTACACTACTCGTACATATTATACCCTCTCTTCTTCTTCTCAAGTCTCATCCTCAACCTTTCTCTCCACTTAGCCACGGCCCTCCTCACCGCATCCGCAACCTCCGGTCCCTCCGCCTTTTCAATAACCTCCAGAACCCATCTCACTCTCTGCGTTCTACCCCATTGCTCATTCCTCACGTCCGCAGTAATACCCACCTCAGTAATGGCCCTCGAGATTTCCGATGTAGGTTCGACTTTGTGCGCGCGAAGATAATGCCAACATTGTGTAACACTACGTAAAGCTTGTCTAGAATTCCGGACCTTGTTGTGGGCGAATGCTTTGGCCATTTCGTGTACGAGCTCAATTCGTGCTTGTGAAAGGATCTTGGGTGATGGGGCCTTTCTCTTCCATTTCGGCATTGCTGCGTAGATTGGAGCGTCCAATGCGGCCCAGAGTCCGTCGCTTCCTTGAAATACCATTGTAGCGATTAGTGGAGCGCAAGCTTCTGGTTCGACTCTGCCTACACAATGTTTCATGTAAATGTCGTAGGCAACTTGAAGATTGGTGGAGGTCATATTATTGACAAGATCAGCCAGAACATTGTCATTTATCCGCAGATTGAACATTCTCGATTGATTTATCAAATCATGTATATGACTATACCCTCCAGTATCTTGAAGAAAGTTAAATAGACTTTGTATCCTCTCCTCGCTCAATTGGTCATGCTCTTTTAAAATCTGCAGAAACCACCCGAAGGACCATGGAGAACGAAGAGTCTTCATATTGTAATTGTTGATGATGGCATTACCATTTACTAAAAATCCTTGACTAGTCCAATGACTCAAAATGAGTTCACCGGTCTGGCGACAAGTCAAAGTATATCGTCTATTGTCTAGATTGAACTGGCTGAGATCCTGGTTTTGAAACGACCTAAATACCTCTGTAAATATGGAATCATCGATATTTTCCAGTTTGGAAACTACAGAAAGCCAATTGAACCGTACTCTGTGGGATTGGGCGAGGTAGTCTTGGAGCCCCGCAACACTTTTCTGATCCCAGAAAGATGAGGAGTTGATTAATTCAGAATGACATCTGATCAGAATAGAGGTTACCTCTATAGGCAGACTGGCCAAAGTAGCACTCAGTGTACTAATGGAGTGAGTATGAGGTATGAGTACACTCTCCGCAGCCCATAATTCGCTTCTAGCAGCTGAGAGGTCTGTAGAAGCTTGACATATGATAGCTTGAAAGCGCTGAATCACTTCAGGTTTTTTTTGGCCTCGATTGGACCACACTAGCATACGAAGACGATTAATCCTTTTTTGTGAGGCTACCAAAGACGCTTCTGCTTTGATTAAGTGTTTGCTTGTATCTGCAGGAGGTTTCGATCTTTCAAGCCAACTCAGTGACCACTTATTGAGTAAGGATAAAATAGTTTCCATATTACCGTCGAGTTGCAACGCAGATAGAGAAGGAAGGATTTCCGAAACAAGAAGTTGTGTTTTCTTCGTACTTGGAAGTCTTGCCAGTAGAGACAGATATTCTCCTATGACTTTGGAATCAAAATCGGCGGGCTTGAGAACTTTACAAGACGCAATGCCATCCCAAACCCTTGTATAAAAAGCAAGCAGCTGCTTAGTCACGTCAAAACCGCTTCTATGACTATAAACCTTTTTGTTGAGACCTTCGTTGGGAAAACCCTCATCTGTCGAGTAAGAGCCATTGGATATTCCTACGACAACATCTGTAACAGCCTTGAGTGCGCTAGACAGTAGATCGCTGGTAACTAGCCCAAGGGTAAGACTTTGTTGTAGCTTACCACCAAAGGATAAGCAGAGTTTCAAAGCTTTAGTATGTCCGAATAGCTGTTTACGTTGACCTTTCCCATCTTCTCCTATCTTCCCGTCCCTTTTCATGGCACTACGTTCTCGACGAATATCCATCATGGCTGTTTCAAAATCATTAAAATAATCATTAATATGCCGTTCTTGTTTTGATATTTCGTAATCCTTCTCTGTAGATTCTCCACTCTTTGCAGTCTCTGCAAAATCGTCTGGAAGTTGATCCGGCATAGGAGTCCAATTGTTTAACCAGGATGGTAAACTCGGGGGGTGTTTTGGCTGCTCAGTAATCCGAGAAGTTGGAGCTTTCCACTGCGATTCAATCTTCTCTGGGCCCCACGATGAGCACCATAAAGCCCCTGGATCATACATCGGGACATGTGTCATCTCAGTGACATGTGCCATCCGTCTCCGTCCCAATCTCCTCCTGCTTTCCATTGGGCCTGGTACTGAGCTTCCATGTCGACGTATTGCACTTGAGGCACCGCAGAAGCGTTGAAAGGCATTACAGAGGTCCTCCTCAGAAATCCATACATGTTCAAGTTTGAGCCTTCGACAGGAAGTCAATGGGCGAGGGGGCATCGCTCGTTGAAAAATATACCAGCCTCCGTTGATACCTTGCGATTCGACATTGGTGAGGTATTGAAATCAGATCTTTTTGAATCAGAGTGGCATACTCTATTATAATAATAATTTCCATGCGCAGGATATCGTACTGGCGAATATTCAACCACCCGACAGGATAAACTAGGTATTATTGAAGCTTCATGTAAAATCCACCATACGAACAATGACCACCTGCACCGACCTTTATCTTCTAACTTTGAATTGGACTTTTGATTGGATGAAAAAGCTAAATCCCCCACGTGACCCCCACCCGGTCACCCTACCCCCGTAGGGTTAGCTTTTTTGATAATAAAAAGATTAGGTATGTTCTTTTATAGGTATTTTAAGTTTATAATAAACTAGACATAAATACTAGGTAAGCTAAACCTAATTCAACGCGTTCTTGGTCTAGATCATCCATGGATACCAAAAATTAAACCAAAAAAATACTAGGTACCTACCATTTTACTTCTTCCAAGGGAAAATATCAAAAAGTCCCCTCAACCTTGGAACCTTGGAAGGCTCAAGTAGAGGCATTTCCAGTTCGGCAAATAGTTATTCCTGACCCTCCTTGTCCCTGTGAATGTTGTGGGTCTGGAAGCTTACCTAATAAGTTACCTACGATTTGGTGGGGTTACAGCCATAGGATATGATAGGATGATAGGTAGGAAGGAATTATGACATGGTACTAATAATAATAAATAGTAGGAGGGAGAAGAGATCAAAGTTCACTTCAATTATTATTAGATCTTTCTAAATCCTCTTACCATTTTCATTTTACCTTCAATTTTCAAGCGACCTCTTGAAGCATCAGAGCGTTTTTATATTATATTCTTGTGTATTTGTGTGTTTCTTGAGATTCCCCTCATTTCGTTGGAGCTATTCATTGGTACACCATGGAGCATCAATTTGAACCCTTACAGAACGATCTCATCATCAGAACAGCATGGGGTAGATATCATTATCCCCAAGGTTTTGGAATCCTAATTACTAACAAATCTCAGGTCAGAAGGTTGAGCGACCACCGATGTGGGTGATGCGTCAAGGTATGGCCAATATTTGAAGCCTATGAGGCGTATGAGGTCGAAACAGCTAATGACTGGAACTTTCATAGCCGGACGTTATCTTCCCGAATACCATGAAGCCAAAGGCAAGAATGATTTCTTCGAATGCTGCCGCTCTCCAGAAATCGCATCAACATTGACCCTGCAACCGATTGAGCGCTTTGCCGGACTTGTCGATGCTGCCATCATATTCTCCGACATCCTCGTTATTCCTCAAGCTTTAGGCATGACAGTGGAAATGGTCGACAAAAAAGGACCTCATTTTCCCGAACCCCTTGAGTCACCCGATGACGAACAATACAAGCGAGTCTTGAATAAGAAGGTGGATGTTGCGGCAGAGTTAGACTATGTTTACAAGGCAATCACTTTGACGAGACACAAATTGAAGGGAAGAGTACCATTGTTTGGCTTCTGTGGTGCCCCTTGGACTCTGTTATGTTACATGGTAGAAGGTGGAGGAAGCAAGCTGTTTGTAAAGACCAAGACCTGGGTTTACAGGTATCCTGAAGCAAGCAAGGCTCTCCTGCAGAAGATTGCAGAAGTGTGTGTAGAGTATTTAGCTTTGCAAGTTAAAGCTGGTGCGCAGGTAAGTTCATTTGTGGTCTACTGTTTTACCTGCTCAGAATTAATATCTATTATAGTTGGTTCAAGTTTTCGACTCTTGGGCTGCGGAGTTATCCCCATCTTCCTTCAAGGAATTTTCACGACCATATCTTGCATATATATCGGCGAATCTACCAAAACGCCTCAAGGAGCTCGGACTCGAGCAAGTTCCAATGGTTGTATTTGCCAAGGGAGCCTGGTATGCCTTGGATTCCTTATGCGATTTAGGATATCAGGTAGTAGGTTTGGACTGGTTACAAGATCCAGCGGAGGCCGTTCGTATACGAGGGGACCGCCCAATTGTCTTCCAAGGCAATGCAGATCCAGGAGTTCTATATGGAACCCGGTCAGAAATCACTCGGGTAGTCGAGGAGATGGTTAAAGGATTTGGTGGAGGAAAACAGGGATGGATTGCGAATCTTGGTCATGGTCGGTATTCTCCAATTTTTAATTGTTCGTTGACTAACTCATTTACTCGTAGGTATCACACCATTCGTGAACCCCGATGATCTGAAATTCTATTTCGAGGAGATCCATCGATTGACCAAGTGATGTTAAAATTGCCAAGTGTATCACTCCTTGGTTTGGACCCTCTTCTCGACTCCAATATCTTCGTTCCTATGAGAAGTAATGTGTCAGAGATAGGCCGTTGGGGATCAAAGTTTGTAACATACCACACTTCTGGCCTCTCGCTGATGAACTTCTCCATCAATTCTTGGCACTCTTTATTTTGCATGTTGACAACCTCGATTCCTCTCTGCTTCAAATATGCTTCACCGCCGAGGAAGGTGTTGTTTTCACCGACGACTACTCGTGATATTCCGTATAAAAGACATGCTCCAGTACTTTCGGCTATGATTAGCATAGCCCCGAGTTGTATATGTATATTTACAAAACATACCACATGTCACATGGAGACAATCTACCGATAATTTGTTAGTTTTGTCCTATCCCATTCGGTATGTCTGTTAGATCTTGAGGATATTCTCTTTACCTACGTTGTATACATGGTCGAGCCCCTGTAAGCCGAGGCAGGAAGACGACCCGAATTTTCCAAAGCGGACATCTCTCCCTAGGTAACATCAACATCAATATCAATCAAGGTTAAACTTCCAACACCTGCAAGCTTCAAAGCTTCAGTATAAGGCTTAAGGCTCACATGATGAATAGTACTTCCAATCTGAAGGCGCATATTATGTCCACGGCCCAACAATTTCCCATCTTTCGAAACTAGAGCTGCACCGATCTGGGAAGAGATTTTGGATTAGAAATGTTGACAGATCTGTAATACATTGATTGGGATTGGGTAGTCATACAGGTATGCCACCTTGTTCATATCCAATCTTGGCTTCCTCAACTGCAATGGCAAAGGCTTCTAGATCATTCAGGGGACTCATGGTTGAAGTGTTGTTGTGTTTTTGATGGGTGAGAGGGGGAGAAAGAGGGGTAGTTTGTTTGTAAAGGTAGGTAGGTAGGTAGGATGAAGGGGTAAAGCGAGATAGAAAAAAATGTGATTGATAAGAGAGAATCTTGGTTTGCTAATGAGATGATAATTTATAAGCTGTTAATCTATTCGTACTTGTTGGCCCAATAATAAAATAAGATACAAAATGTTGAAGAATTCCAAGAAGATATCAATTCAATTCCTTATCGATAAGAAAAGCTAAAGCATGGGAGTCGGACATTGATATTTTTGGTATGGATGTCATCATCATTGGTTGATAAAACCTTAAAACCTAGGTAGCTGGAGGTTCACAATAACCAGCTAATCTAAATATAGTCTAGTCTAGCCTTACCTAGGTATATGAAAACGAAAGCAAATAAAGTAAAGTAGTCAATTGATAAAAGATAGAAGGAAGAAGATATTAAATATATATTGTTTATCTACATTTTATATAATTAGAATTAATTATAAATTGTTTATATATTCATAAATATATAAATATTATATTTATATATATATTGTTCTTCAAGGCTGATGATGTTAAATTGAAAAAGATTCCATAAGAATCCTTGTGCATTTTCGAGACCCTTCTTTCAGATTCTAAAAGTTGATCATTATTTGACATATCGCCTATCCATCTCATATTGCCTCTTTCTTTCTTTCCAACGTAACCAGGCAAGGCAAACCAAACCAAACTTCTTCTTCTTCTTTTTGGAACCACTCAACTCAAACTAATTTAGAGTCCATTGAAAAAGAAAAAAGGAAAAAAAAAACTTATTATTTTGACAGTCCAGTCTTTCTGTCTTCATCCTCATTCACCAATCTTCCACACAATTTTCATACCATACCTAATCTCCTCTTTCCCTCCATCTTCCTTTCTCTTTTCTCTCTTAGTCTATCAAACTTAAAGTCTGGTCGTCATAGTATCTCACTCAGTCTGAGATCTATTCTATTCCCTCGAAAGACCTTTCTTCTTCACACATAAACACAAACACACACTCAACCTTTACCACTTGTGCGCCAAGTTGTGAAAAGTGCTAAATCGTAAGTACTTTATTGTTCCTCCTCCTACCTACCCTCTCTCTGTCCTTGCAACTTGTCTATGGTACTAGGTAGTATCTCCTCTTATGGTATTATTCTATCCAACAATGATGAGCTAGCTGTGTACTAGCATCTTTAGTATCTTTGAAACCTGGCAGTTCATCGCATTCATGACTCGGCTTCCGGATAGCTAACAATCCCACTACAATTTTAGATCACACACAAAAAAAAAAAAGAAAAGCCTTAATAGACATTCAAGTCCCAGCCTCTCAGCTGCTGGCACATCACAGTCAATTACAAAAAGAAAAGAGATTTCATCTCGAAACCAATAAACAAAATGGCTAAGGATAGCAAGTTATACGATCTGTTAGGTGTAAGGCTTCACTCCTAATATCTGATTGCGAGAACAACGACTAACGCAATAAATCGGTAATAGGTTGCACCAACTGCAACAGAAGCCGAACTCAAGAAAGCATACAAGGTCGGGGCTTTGAAACATCACCCAGGTTTGTCTGCCCTCTGTTTCTTCCGGCGTCGCAAGACATGAAGCTGACTGCCAATCGATAGATAAGAATCAACACAATCCCGACGCAGAGGAAAAATTCAAGGAAATCTCCCGTGCTTATGAAATTCTTTCCGACCCCCAGAAGCGCCAAATATATGACCAATATGGCGAAGAAGGATTAGAGGGTGGCGGAGGAGCTGGTGGCATGAACGCTGAAGATTTGTTCTCGCAATTCTTTGGTGGTGGCTCTGCATTTGGCGGTGGTGGATTCGGTGGCATGTTTGGTGGTGGTGGTATGCAACAACGCGGTCCACCAAAGGCCCGTACCATTCATCACGTCCACAAAGTTTCTCTCGAGGACATTTACCGCGGAAAAGTCTCCAAACTTGCCCTTCAGAAATCTGTCATCTGCCCTAAGTGTGATGGACGAGGTGGAAAGGAAGGTGCCGTTAAGAAGTGCGCCGGATGTGATGGCCATGGTATGAAGACAATGATGCGCCAAATGGGACCCATGATCCAACGTTTCCAGACTGTCTGCCCGGACTGTAACGGAGAGGGAGAGATTATCCGTGAGAAGGACAAGTGCAAGGGTTGCAATGGTAAAAAGACTACCGTGGAAAGAAAGGTCTTGCATGTTCATGTCGACAGAGGTGTTCGTAGCGGGCACAAGATCGATTTCAGAGGCGAGGGTGACCAAACACCAGGAGTTCAACCCGGTGATGTCGTTTTCGAGATCGAGCAAAAGCCGCACGACCGATTCCAACGCAAAGATGACGATCTGTTTTACCATGCCGAAGTTGATCTTGCTACTGCGCTTGCTGGTGGCACCATTTTTGTCGAGCATTTGGATGAGCGCTGGTTGAGTGTTGAGATTCTTCCAGGAGAAGTTATTAGCCCAGGTAAGCAAGCATCTTGTTTCCATGCCGAGCCCTTGAATTGTTTCTAACAATCTCTACAGGAAGTGTCAAGATGATTCGTGGCCAAGGTATGCCTTCATATCGTCATCACGATCACGGCAACATGTATATCCAATTTGATGTCAAATTCCCCGAGAAGAACTGGACCGCCGATCCTGCAGCGTTCGAGGCCCTGAAGACTATCCTTCCACCATCACCAGAAGGCATCAAGCCACCTGCCGATGCGATGACCGAAGTAGCCGATCTCGAAGACGTTGATGCCAGTCAACAAGCTAGAGCCCAAGGCGCGGGTGCCATGGACGAAGATGATGAGGATGGCCAACAAGGGGAACGTGTTCAATGTGCTTCTCAATAATTTATAGTTGTATTGGCGTTTGGCCTGGGGGTTTTCTTCATACTTCTTTCTCCATACAGAGATTTTTATCGACCTCTTTTGCATCTTCCGTCGGTTATATGATACACTATGCTTGTTCTTCATGATCTCCAAGTGCGTTACGATCATGGCTATTCTGCCGAGGGTTTCTAGGAATTTGGTCACTAGGGAATACCCTCAACATCAGCATACACGAATGATCAAATGAACAATGAGTGGGTTTGGTAGAAGTGGAGGATGGATGGATAGATGAAAGTTGGGAGAGCGAAGGGAGTGACAAGAAAACCTTTGGACAATCTCTATGGATGGATGGTGTGGATTTTCCTTTTTAAGAACGTGAGAATCATATATTATGAAATGGAAGGAGCATCTCTTTGTTTCTTGCGAACAGATCAGAACAGATCAGATTGCCAAATCTGAGAATCTGAGAACCTGATTGAGATCTCTTAATATGGCGTTTAGACAGCTGGGATAGATAGTATGAAAGTAGGAGAAAAAGCAGATTTATGAATGATTTACTGGGCGTGCGCGGTGCATGTGCATGTGCTTGTATCTGTGTTTGGTATGAGGGGTGATTATGTGATGTCATGCATGCTTGAGGTATGCGTAATGGAAATATAAATGCAAATGCGAATGCAGACGCAGCTTGACCATCTTCTGGCCAAGAAATCAAATACCGCCTGAACCCCATAGCCGAAGAAGAGGGGAGTGATTGAAAGCCCTAGGATTTCACATGTTTGTATACAAGCATTGCAAGATGGCAACTTTGGGTATAATTCTCGTTCAATTTTAAATCATTAAAGCGAGCGAGGTATTAACTAACTACGTAATGGTATCAGTATCAGTATTAGTATTGGTGTCGGTATTGGTATTGTTACAAAACAAACATCTAACAAATTCTCACGCTTCTGCTTCTGCTTTTCTCATATCCATCCATCCATTCATGAATGAGTTAAGTACCCAGAGGGCGGTACCCGACTCTCCAAAACACGTCAAGTCAAGTAAACACAATCAATAACCAACGCCTTCTTATCCCCTAGAGTCTCTCAGAGAGGAAACCATAAGCATGCCTATCCATCCATATTCATCTACGACATCCTGAATCCCCCATCACTCATCCTGAATAGCTCTAATCTTGACCCCTGCCCCCTTGACCGCCCTCCTCAATTTACTCCTTGCCTCCCGCTTCCTCCTCGCCGCCTCACTTAATTCCGATTTCTCTTCCGTGCTATATCCACTAATCTTTTTCCGGGGACTGGGGCTTCCGTATACGGAACCCGATGCACTCATCATGAATGTCGAGCCACCCAATCTCCTTGATGCCGATCCCTTGAATTGACTTTCAGGTGTATAAAACATTCTGTTTGTGCTCGCAGTACCAGGTGTGTTGGCCCTCATACTTAATCTATTACTGTTTTTCTGTGGTGTTCTCAGGGCTGGCGAGGATTCTCGACTTGTGGTGCTGAATCTCAATTTGCGCATTTGGTTTTCGAGGACATCAACGTCGCCGCTGCGTTTTTCGGCCATAGTGGTCATCTTGGTGATTGTACGCATAATAGCTTCGACGGTAGGAGCTGCGGTTCTTGCGTTGGCGTTCGAGCTTTGCGAAACGATTTTAGCCCGGAGAACAGTGAGACCTTCTTCGGCTTCTGAGAGGAGTTTCTGGAACTTCAAGTAATCTCGGCGGAGATCATGCTGTTGGGCGGCTTGCTCAGCGTTGAGTGGTTGTGCTCGAGCCATTGCTATTTGATCAGGGTGTGTGTATGATTGAACAGTCTTTTTAACTTCTTCGAATCTCTGTCTTAGCTTGACAGTTTCCTTCTCGAGGTCTTCGCAAGATTCGATTTTTTCGTCCACATCTTGGACCCCACCAATTTCGAGTTCACGTCCTAGCTCCTTCTCCACGATATAGGAGAGTGCTTCTATCTCATCCAAGCACCAAGTCTCATCCTCTTCGAGGTCTTTCCTGCCCCTATCTTCTTTGTACTGCTCGGTGTGCCCCTTGATGAAGGATTTCAATGCCTTTGCATTGACACCAAGAGTATCGATCATAGAATTTATATCACGGTACAAAATCTCTACCTGAGCCGGAATGTTATCGCCTGATTCATGTGATTTGACATCCGAATAAGCAACAAATTCATCGAGCGTTCTCGTGGCTTCAATGTCTTCTCTAAGATATCTCTGCATTTGATCGTCTTCATCATCGACGAGCGTTCTGGTCTCTTCCGCTTCTTTTCTTGCTCTAGCCTCGACACGGCGCTGTTCTTGTGCCTTTTCTTGTTCAACTGATGCCACAAAAGTGCTTTGACTAGGTGTAGTTGTTCTTCCCGGTAGCTTTTGAGCATTTAATAATTGCGATGCAAATCCTGGCGCACTAGTAGACCTTGATGTATCAGGACGCATCATTCTAGGCGGGATGGCTGATCTCACAGGACTAGGTGATCTAGGCGATGGAGGAATTATAGGGGCAATTGGCGGTGGAAGTTTAGGTGCAGTACTAATCTCCCCGAAAAGTCCCTTTGATTGTCCAAACGACGACGGCTTCTGTACCTTGGTGAAAGGACTGGTGTCTGCTTTGGCCTTCTGGTTCCCGCCGAAAGAACTTTGGGGTGTTAAGCCTGGTGTGACATTGTTTTCAGACGTTGGACTATCCAGCTTTCCGAGGTCTTCCCCGCTTCCCTCTTCGCTCGCTTGTTTACTCTGGTCATCGTCTTCATCCTCTGTAAGAAAATCAGAATCATCGCCTTCTTCATCCGGACCTCCAGGAATATCATCTTTTGGAGATTCAGGTGGGGGAGATTGAGCCTGTGTTTGGGTGTCTTTTTTGGTTGGAGGCGGTATTTGACTTTGAGCGGGTTTAGGCTTCAGGACAAAATCTGGTGGTAAGGGCGCATCGTTCTCTTTTCCAGAAGCAGGAATATCTCTGGCAGCAGACTTAGGTTTAGGTGTAAAATCTGGAGGCAATGGCGCATCATTCTCGGAGGCAGACGTTTCTCCAGCAGCATAGCTAGATTTACTTGTCGGGTCTGGTGGCAAGGGAGCTTCAGGCATTCTATCGCTTGGTTCTTGTTTGATTTGCACTGGCGGCGAAGGAGCTTGAACTGGCTTAGCAGGTGTAGCTGCCGCGAATGGATTTGGAGCAGGTTTAGCCGGGGCCGCGAATGGATTTGGAGCCGACTTTACTTCAGTGCTTGCGAATGGATTTGGCTTGACAGAGCCACTAAAGCCAGAGGCAGAGCCAAAAAGACCACCACCGGTAGCGGGTGCTGCTGTATTAAAGAACGAGGACCTTGCTGGGGCAAGAGTCGAACCAGGGGTTGCAGATTGAGGCTTCGCCTGTTCCTCTGCTTCTGGAGCATCCTCGGCATCCATATCTGCATCTTTTGAAACAGGTGCTTGAACCGCCGGAGCCTTCTCTGCTTCCTCCAGAGCGTTCCCAAAGGCCCCACCTCCAAAGAACGAACTCTTTGCTGCAGTCGCGTTATCTGGCTCGCTCTCTTTAGAAGTGTCCGCCTTAAACGTGGAACCGATAACAAATTTATCTCCCCCGAAAGGACTCGAAGAAGGCTTTTGCTCAACTTTATTGGCACTTCCGAAGAGACTGCCAGGCTGCGCAGTATTTCCTGTATTGGAACCAAATAATCCACCACTCGTACTTGGAGCATTGCTGTTCGAGCCAAACACACCACCCCCTGTAGCGGACGGTGGGGCAGGTTTGACACCAAAGATGCTTCCACCCGTGGCCGGGGCAGCCGCAGCTGCGAAACCACCCTGATTTGCGAAAGTGGCAAATCCCCCAGACCCCTGAGGTTTACTTCCAGTGGAAGCACTGGAGCCGAATACAGGCTGAGATGAACCTAAAGCACTCGACTGACCAAAAGCTGTGCCTGTAGTGGCTGCAGTCGTATTTGCAGACCCCCATACTGATTGCCGCCCTGGCAAGCCTGATTGTCCAAATGCTGGAGCGGATGGTGTACCAAAGGCTGGCGCGCCAAAGGCTGGACCTGCTTGCGCTGCAAGAGCAGCCATTGATGGGGTACCAAAACTTGGTGTTCCAAATGCTTGGCCTCCCTGACCACTCTGACCACCCCATGGCGATTGTGTCTTGCCCATCGCAGCGGGCGATCCAAAAGCGCCCGTTCCAGAAGGGCCCGCTGGTTTCGCCATGGCCGCTCCAAAAGCGGAACTCGCAGGAGCTTGACTTCCGAACGGTTGACTTGTCGTACTGCCAAAAGCAGGTGCTGCAGCTATTGGGGCCTGCTGCGAGGGTTCCATGCCTTCGGCAGCAACGAGACCTGGATATATTTTCCCCTGTCGTATAGAGTCGTTATAAATGATCCACCATGAAGCCAATACACCTTCGTTGTTCAGAACCATAAGAGCAGGAACGGGGTGAGGTGACTCGTCGATCTCATCATCCCCGGGAATTGGTTTCCAGACTTTAATAGTGCTTGATAGGTCAAGCGCAAAACCAATAGGAGATGTATCCCCGTAACTTCCATTTGAAGTTGCAGGAAGCTGAGCTCTAAAGGAGTCGTCGGCCATTTCCGTCATGGTGAATACCCCTGATATTCTGTCCGCGGGTTTATCGCTTGTAAGTGGTTTGCTCGAGCGGGTGAAGAGGTTAATGTCCGTGGATGCTGTCGAACCTACGATAAGTAAATCCTGCATACTTGGGGGGAAATCTTTCAGACGAAGCAGGAAATGATGCGGTGGAGAACGATTGAGACCAAAGGGTGGTGAAGGATCAGCGAGTTTCTGAAACATAAAAATCGCAGGCTGTTGCCTTGTAGCCAGATAGAAGCTGGACTCTGGAGCATTGCTATTATCAAAATTTGATGGCGTATATATGAGCAAAAACACATTATTTTCAAGCCAAGTGATGGACGATACTTCGACATATTAGTTGTTTCCTTAGATGTAAGATAATCAAGAAGACTTACCATGATCGCCATCTTTTAAACCAGGCGGCTTTGGAATTTCTGCTTTGATTTCCCCTTCTGGTGTCATCTGAATAGCACTACCATCGCCAAGCCCGGCAACCAATTGTTTTCCTTTAGTGGACCACGATACACAACTGACACCACCCTTGAGAATTTGACCATTAGGACCTGACATGAAGGCGCGATCCTTGAGATTTGCCATCATGAGGTTTCCATCAGCAGTCACAACTGCAAGAAGCTCGCCTTTATCCCTGGTAGGATTTGGCACAAGAGCTCTCAAAGATTCGCCATTTGTAGGTACTTCAAATGATGTTTGAGTAGAACCATTGAGTAGGGCATCCACTTCATAAACAGCCAACCCACCGCCCAATTCCGCAGATATGACCAAATAAGCATCGTCCGCTGAAAACGCAAGCTGTGATACCCTCATGGACATAGGGATTCTAAGTTCAGGTTGGAAAGGTTTGAAGTTGCTGCCAGTACCAGGTCCCTCAAATGCCTTCTGCACAGATTCGGTCCTCGCAACAACTATAGCATCTGGTGCGGCGGCTGCAAGCAATCCACGACGAGAAGCTATACTCATCAGCGAGGATGTTGGAGGGGGAGGGTTGTCGGCTGGCCATTGTGAGGGAAGTAATCGCACTTTAGATTCGCCTTCAAAGGCTTGAAAACTAAGCGCCTGTAGATTTATTAGCTACCGCGATGATGAGATCCATATGCTGGAATAATGTATATACCGTTGTTTGTATGTCCTCTAGCTCTGGACCTAATTGTGCACTGCGACCTGTTGCACCACCAGAAGAGCCACCACCAAGACTACCACTCCCTGGGTTACCAAAGCTGAATGCCATGATCTCCAAAGATGCCCCGAGAATCTAAGCGGATTGGAAATTCATTACAGAGCTCGGCGCATAGAGTGAGTATAGCGAATAGTTCTGGAAAAGGTAAGGCAGAGTCAGAACGAAATTCAGATCAAGAACGAAAACAATGGGAATAGTTCCTTCGCGGAGCTGTATCGAGTATCGAAGGTTCGAGATTTTGTGATGGTATTAAAAGAGATGAATTAAGAGTCAAAATGTTCTACCTTTCCGCTTCAAAACGAATTATTCGCTCTCCGCTCGCGTTTTTGTAAGTCACGTGCCAAATCGCGAAAGCACAAGCTCAAGCTCCAGGCGCCCAAGATCCTCGTCAGCGACAGCAACCTGGGATTATCAACGTCCCGTTTGAAGCTCAGCCAAACAAGCATTTCAACACTTTTACGAATTTCACCAGCTCCATTCGAAGGTTTACTTTAATTCCGTTCATTTAATACCCCAAATTTTACATAGAATCCTGCTCATTGAGCTTTGTTTGATACAATGCCTGGTTTCGACTTCTCCAACCACACTCGCAATGCTGCGTTACATGCCAGAGGTGTTCCATTACCAAAAGCCACAAGCACAGGAACTACGATTGTAGGATGTATCTTCGAAGGAGGTGTAGTTGTGAGTTACATTTATCATTCTGCGACCTAAAAGCAATTTTAACAGCTCCTCTATTCTGTTTCGAACTTTGATATGAACTCTCATGCTAATCGAACCCTGCCCAGATCGCAGCTGATACCAGAGCTACCAGTGGACCCATAGTAGCAGATAAGGTAGGATCAATACAATATGTCGACGTTGATGCAATACTCATTGTTATTAGAATTGCGAGAAACTCCATTATATCGCTCCCCAGATCTGGTGTGCCGGTGCAGGTACAGCAGCTGATACCGAATTCACAACCGCCCTCATCTCTTCACAACTCGAACTTCACTCGTTATCGACAGGCCGTAAACCTCGAGTCGTTACCTGCATGACCATGCTCAAACAACATTTGTTCAGATACCAAGGACACATTGGAGCATATCTTGTAGTGGCAGGTGTTGACCCTACAGGTGTTGGATTGTTCACAGTACATGCGCACGGAAGTACAGACAAGTTGCCATATGTTACCATGGGAAGTGGTTCGCTTGCTGCGATGTCTGTATTTGAGACGCAATGGAAGTCTAAGATGACGGAGGATGAGGCTGTTGCGTTGGCATCAAATGCTATTCAAGCTGGTATCTTCAATGATTTGGGCTCCGGATCGAATGTAGACGTGGCAATTATTACAAAAGATAAGACAACATTGAAGAGGGGTTTCGTCAAGCCAAACGAGAGAAGCAAGAAGCAGAAGAGTTATGTCTTCAAGAGAGGAACTACAGCAGTTCTCAACGAAAAGATCATTACGAGGGAGGAGATTAGCAAGTATGTCACAGTACATGAGCTTGAAGGGGAGGCTGCGCTAGGGGAGAAAATGGACATTGATGCTTGAGGATTGAAGGATGTCTAGGACGGGGTGGTTCCACTTGTATCAAAAGACTAAATTCAAGGAAAGGCGCATCACAAATATCATGTAGCTCAAGGAGAATGCGTTGACGTTTCTAATGAAAGATATGATGATGGGAGTAAATGATATATGATTTCAACATGATTTTGATATATTGATAATAATTTGATTACTGCTATTACTGCTGATTGTGAACCTTAGGGTGAATGAAAATGTGTCTTTGGTATGGATTCCTGATACTTAACTGCAGGTGGACCTTAGATAGTCCAAGGTTTACTTATTAATTAGATACCTACCTACATACCTACCTAGGTAGTAGTACCTACCCGTGGACCTAGTCAAACAAACAAAGAGCGCCATTACCCCGCTAGTGCTTACATGACATGACCTTAAATTTGTCCCTTGTTTTTTTTTGGTGTCTGGTCGGGTACCCGTCTGTAAAATACATCATCAACCTCAAATTTGTCTCTCCAAGAAAGGTTTAACGAGTGTGAAATCGACCATTTTAGACAGTCACCGACTAATGGTACCTATGGTATGGTATGTTTATACTATATAGTACATAACGAGCGTTTACTGGTCTAGGCCCGGGGTAAATCTCCGAGTCACGAATACTACTATAACTACTTCTATAAGTATAAGTAATAAATCATGGATTACTTCAATGACCCAAACACTAATATTATTATTCCCAACTATACTAATCTACCCAATCAACAAGGGCAGATCTCCGACACGACGGCGCATACACCTTCATCTATTCTCTCACCCCCTCACATGTACAACAAGCAAACTAGCTCTGTGTCATCAACAGCCCCAGCAACTTCAAATAATGCAGCTACATCAGAGGGATCCGCACCACGTATCCGAAGAAGGAATCGTATGATTACTTCATGTCTTGAATGTCGACGGCGGAAACTCAAATGTAATAAATCACAGCCATGCAGTAACTGCCTAAAATTCGCCCGAGATTGTGTGTTTCTTGCACCGGCGCTTGATCAAGCAAGTCAACTCAAACTTACCGAGATCAAGGAGAAAGTCGGCTCTTTGGAACGTCTATTAGAACGCGATGTAGCGAAGAATTCAAATCTGTCGACCTCTTCGGCCCATCGCATGGCAATACCTGATGACGCAGATGATTATTTGCCTCCAAACGAGGATGAAAAGGTACACTCCATCATATACACACTACTCCGTATCTCATCATAATTAGCTAAATTATCATAGGATCTGGAGCCTTCACCACTTGCATCAGTAGATGCAGCGTATGAGGTTGATGGAGACGACGACGATCTTCTTGATCTAGGAATTCAAATGGGTAAAATGAGAATTACGGAACGAATTGGTGGATTTTTCCGGCCCAAGATCAGTCAAGAGGTAATCTCCCGTGATTCTACACTCTTCCTTCCTGAAAACACCATTACTTGCTATCTCCCTGTTTAAATAGCAGGATGGCTTGCAAGAGTGTCATCTTTATAGGTAGCCCTTCTCTCCACTGCCTCTTTCTCGCCAATCTCAAGAGACTGGACTATATTGGCGTTACAGAGGAATCCAACAAAGTTATTGGATTTACTAATTCATGTCTTGTAATTCTGTTTCGTTGCCTCTTTTTTCTACATAACTTCCATTGAATTTGAATACTACTTCGAAGTATATTTTAACTGAAGCCCCCGCTAACATTGTTTATAGCTTGAGTATGCAATAAAAGATCCATATGCTGCGGGGCAGCATGTTGTTCCTACTGGTATTCCAAAACTCCCCCCAGCTCAAGAATGGTTGAAGCCGGGGCCAGCCTACATTGCTCCTACGTCAGGGTTCTTTTTCGGGCAAGCTGGGCAACCAGCATCCCTCATAGACTTTCTTCCATCTCGACTTGCTGCCGATAGACTTGTTAAACAATTCTTTATCGCTGTCCATCCTATCACACAAATTTTACATCGACCATCATTTGAGAAAGAATACGATGCTTTTTGGGACGAAATCTCATTAGGCATCGAACCTCCTAATTCTGTGCAGTCTATGGTCTTTGCGGTGATGTTTGCTGGCGTTGTTAGCATGGATTCTTCAAACATTACTCGTGATTTTGGCGTGGCAAAGGCCAGCATGATTGATAACTTCAGACTCGGAACCGAAACTGCACTGGGCCGGGCTAATTTTCTAAGAACGACTAAGATTGAGACACTTCAAGCATTTGTTTTATATTTAGTTCGTTGACCTCTCCTATACTTGTGTGATCTGAATATACTAATAAAGTTACATAGATACCTCTTTGTAGAGCAGAGGTCTCTAGAGCTCATTCCGTACTCGTCGGAGCGGCAATTCGTATGGCTGAATGTATGGGTCTCCATCGAGATGGTGAGAATTACGGTCTGTCACCATTAGAGACCCATGTACGCCGGCTTATTTGGTATCAGCTATGTTTTCTCGATATTAGAACATGTGAAGCTCAAGGACCACGGCCTACTATTCGTCGAGACGATTTTGATACAAAATTACCACATAATGTGGATGACATTGACCTACATGCTACTGGTAAACCTCCCCAGATCGCAGATCGTTGGACAGACGCCACCTTTTCAATAATAAGATTCGAGATCAATGAAATGTATAGGATAATTTGGGTAGACAGACCTCGAATTCAAATGCGAAAAATCAGTCTCACGGCTGTTCTCAGCAAGATCGAGACATTTCGACAAAATATGACCAAATATGACAAGCTAATGGATGATCGAGTCCCCATCCAAAAGTGCGCAAAGATTGTTAAGTCTCTCCTGCTTTCTCGAATGCATGTTATACTGCTTCATAGCTATCACAATTCTACGCATCATCGTATGCCCGACCGTTTACGGAATATCATGGTAACATCCGGTCTTCATTCTATGGAGAATGCAATAGCTTTGGAGACAGTACCGGAGGTTCGAAATTGGAAATGGTATTGTGGGGCGTTCCAACAATATCACACAGCCTTTCTTCTTCTGATGGAAATATACATTCATCCTCAGAGAAAGGAGGCAGATCAAATCTGGTCTTGTATCGACTATGTCTTCGAGTGCGACCCCTTCCAGCCGCGACCTGCCAAAGCAATGGAGATCCTTTCTGAATTGCAACAGAAGACGGCTATATATCAAAGTATGAGAGGTATGCGCGCACCCATGACTATGAACAAAGTTGTTGCCCATGCCCAGCGACCCCCGAAGCCAAATCAGGAAGAAGGCCACGCAATTTCAGCACGTCTAGTGCCTAACCTTGAATTACCTTCCATTGGGAAAATGCCAATATCGGACTCGGATACGATACTCTCTCGGGTCTCAAATCCTGAACCTTTCGAGATTCTTCCATTCAGAACGACTAGTGGAATGAGCAGTCCAGCTAGCACAATGGGACAGCAGACAATTTCTCAGACATCAAGCGTTAGCGATGATATTATGGCCGATATAGATTGGGTATGTGTTTCTACAAATATATATTATGTTTCGACTAATCAGAAAATAGGATGCATTTGATGCGCTATTCCCACCTGATCAACAATTAGAGCTCGATGCTTCAAATTTCTCTTTCCCAAGTACAGGAATTGGGTTTTAACTCTAGTGTGATTTAAGGATATCTTGATTATGACCATTAGCTACGTTTTACTTTTTTTTTAACTTTCGGAAACTGTACATTATATCTATTGTTTGACTACTTAAACAGGCATCGAACTCTGATGTTTGACTCCATATGTCAAGCTTTCATTGCCCGATTTAATTTCAGATATTGGGTCATTTTTGTTCATTGAGAAGGTTAAAATAGTTGATCTAATAGCAGCATTTTTCGTACACGCACTTCAATGAAAAAAAGGTTACATTACAATATTAAACAAAACCTATTCAGTTCGAATCCGATGGAACAATTGCCCATCCATACTCAAGCCAAGCCATACTCCAGTTTAGCCACAAACTGCCCCGCATCATCCTGATACCCCTCGGCCAACAACCCCAGCAATCTTGAGCGAACCGGCGAATTCGCCATATCTATATAAGAATCACGCAATTGACCACACAGAGTAGATCTACAAATGAAACAGAACTTCAACTGCCGTCATCATATTGAAAAGATCCAGTGACATACGCAATACTCAGATATGAGGTAAAACAAATAAAGATAAGTACCTAGGTAGATATCATTACCCACGTTTCCACGTTTCCACCCTTCCTTCTTCTCTTCCTACTCTTCTACAACATTTTCAGATTTTGATACCATTGAATAACTTCACTTATTCTATTCCCTTTTTATACTTGAGACTGCAAAGATGACACCTTCACTTCTTGATACCCAGCCTACAGCACCCCACCAACTTTCCTTTCCATCCCAAAAATCCATTGATCGCAAGGTCTTCCCAGATGGCATCAAAACTTCAGGTCAACATCCACCACTCTATGATCAATTGAGACCATACTCTGATTTCCCCAAAGAAATCACCGGAGAGACGGTATGGAAAGCGGAAGATTATATCAATAACCCAGAACGATGGGTTCATGTTTTCAATGAGGAGGAAATCGCAGAACTTAGTGCTGTCGCGGATAAGTTCATCGAGGACAAGATCCCGTTGACGGGTATTTCCAAGGTATGTTGTGTAACATTCGAGTGTCACTCCAGTCCGAATCAAGTAATTGCTTGACTAATTCAATGCAGGATACTTTCCGTCTCCAAAAACTCTCGACTTTATTAGCATCAATTCGAACCGAAATTCTAAATGGAAAGGGCTTTATCCTCTTCAAAGGCTTTCCAGTCGAGAAATGGGGAAATCATAAATCTGCCGTTGCATATATGGGATTGGGAACATACCTTGGATATTTCGTTAGTCAAAATGGTCGAGGTCATGTTCTTGGTCATGTTAAGGATCTTGGCGAGGATTCAACGCAGATCGATAAAGTTAGAATTTATAGAACAAACGCCCGGTCAGTCTATATACCCTTTACATGTTGCCGTTAAAAGCTAACAACATTAGACAATTCTTCCACGCCGATGATTCAGATATCGTTGGCCTTTTGTGCATTGCACGAGCCCTCGAAGGCGGAGAATCCGATATCGTTTCTTCTCACCACGTCTGGAATACTTTGCAAAAAGAACGTCCCGATGTAGCAGAAACACTTACCAAACCTATCTGGTACTTTGACCGAAAGGGAGAAGTCAGTGTTGGCGAAGAACCATACATCAAGACCTCCGTCTTCTATCTCGAGACCGGCGCTAATGGTCGAGTATACTCGAAATGGGATCCGTATTACGTGAAGTCTCTCACTCGATTCTCCGACGCAGGAATCATTCCACCTTTGTCGCCTGAACAGGTTGAAGCTGCCAAGGTTTTGGAAGAGACGTGTCATCGATTGAGGTTGCATATGATTCTTGAGATTGGCGATATCCAATTCTTGAGCAACGAACATGTGCTTCATGCTCGGACTGAATACAAAGATCATGCACCACCAGCACCCAGAAGACATCTGATGAGATTATGGCTGGCAACACCAGAGAGCGAGGGCGGATGGAAGTTACCTTTCCATGACTCGGCGGAGAAGAAGAGAGGTGGGATTCAGGTCAATGATCAAGGACCTGTTGCACCACTAGATGCAGAATAAGTTTTGCGGTTTTACCCAATATTGTGTTATATTATAGATCAGATAGTGTCATCGATGACCAAAATGAAAGCTCGGATAACAGATCCTCAAACATTCAAATAGCTTTGAACATTGAACTTTCATTGTCTGACTTCATTTTGAATAACAAACATTCATTGCTAAAACTTGTTTAATTCATCGAACATGCAAAAGAAAACCAAAATCTGAGGAAGTTTAGTTAGCCAGACCCTGACTCTGACTGAAGTTTTGTGACTTACTCTAGATTGCATCTTCTCCCTCCATCTCCATCCCCATGCTCATGCTCATGCCCATCCCCCCTCACATAACAACACAAAGCTTAATATCATCACTCCTCTCGACCTTCTTCTGCTCCTTCTTCTCCTTTTCTTTCCTCCTCGGTTCTGGCGTCAAATCCGGCGGTCCAAACCACTATTCCCACGACATGATTAGCTTTTATCCCCTCTATCACCTCATCCATTCCATCTACTAGGCATTCCATCTGTTCATCTATTCATCCAACCCATCCCCCACTTTTACCCCCTCCCTCTCCCCACCCTCTCCCACACTCAACCAAAAGAGAAAAAAACTCACCGATCCCCCCGTCCTAACCTCCTCCACCATCTTCACCACGTTCCTATCATAGAACCCCCCATAATCATGTTTCGGACACCCTTTCCTCTTCACCCTAATAACATTCGGACCTTCGATTCTTAGAGCGTTGGAGGCGAAGATGGGGCATGTGAGGAGACCGGCGCCCCAGTAGCAGGGTTGCGCAATTTGTATCCATTGGCATGGTTGGTGCTTGTGCTTGTGCTTGTGCTTGAGATTGTTTTTGTGGGGATGCTGGTCGTGGTCGTGGTTGTGGTTGTGGTCGTGTTGATGTTGATGTTGGTGGCAGGTGGAGGATTGGTGGAAGGTGTATTTGCACATGGTGATGTGGGAGGTAGGTGGATGGTGGTGCGGGTTGTGATTTTCGTATTTGTGACTTGTGATTGTCGTGCGAAGTAAAAGTTAATAGGTAGCTTAACTTTCTCTTCCTCAGAGATGTGATTTTGAAAGTGATGTTAGAAAGTGTATTTTCGAAGGAGATCGAAAACTGTATACTTGAACTGCTGGAGTACAAGATCATAGCCGCAAACCCCTTTCCCACTACGATGATTCACATAGAGGTAGATGAAAGTGAATGATAGAATTGATACTAATGTTCACATCACAACTCTTCAGACGAGAACCATCAATTATGTATAAATTTCACATCATTCATCGAGAGCAACGCTGGTCCTCCAATGCCATATTATCCCATCCCAAA
Source organism: Myriosclerotinia duriaeana (assembly GCA_002162615.1). Classification (NCBI taxonomy): domain Eukaryota; kingdom Fungi; phylum Ascomycota; class Leotiomycetes; order Helotiales; family Sclerotiniaceae; genus Myriosclerotinia; species Myriosclerotinia duriaeana. Next base: position 1,195,159 of record NGKI01000017.1, read on the forward strand.
CTCCGCACATCCCAATATATACATACAGTAGAAGCCCGATCATTCGTAGCTTCACAACTGTTCAGGCCCCGGATCCTCGCCACTTTCCTCTAATTGTTTCTTTCGTATCGCTTGCATAAGCTCATATAATTGTCCCAATTGTTGATCTAAACTCCCATTAGCCTTCCCTCTCACTCATATAGAATAAATCATATAGAATAAGACACCTACCACTCATCTTATCGATCTTCTCCTTATCCATGCGTTCCCCAATCCAACTTTTCCCCTCAAGCTTCTGTGCATACATCTGCCATTCCGTCAAGAAGCCAATCTACTCCCAATTAGCACCCTCATCCAATTCATCCCTTTTCCAGAGCACCAAACTCACAATGTGCACCGGATTCTCCACCTCCCTATGCGCTCTAAACTCATTCTTAATATACGCATCCCCTATTAACCTCATCTCCCTCGGCAAATGTTTCCTATGCGCCCTAAACAACCGTCTATACAATGGAATCGGAGGCAATAAAGCCATAGGCGCAGGTCTAAACCCTTTTCCAGTACCTGCCGCCGAAGGGGTCGCATACAATAGTCGTGGCGAGAGCTTCATTTTGTAGTGTAGTTGTTGATTGGGAAATCTGGGGAAAGAAGTAATGTGAAGTCATTGATGGATCCATGACGAATTTCGGTAATCCATTTCCCCGCCAAAAATTCATTCATCAGCCTTGCGCTCATTTCACATCTGCAACCCAAATATTGTTGTATATCCAATGCATTTTTGAAATCTGGGGCTTTTGGAAGAAGTAGAATTTTTTATTACAGGTTTAAAAAGAGGAAGCTTCTGCGATCTCGAAAAAAACTGTCCCGGGGATTTTGAAGAAGAATCGATTGAACAGGAGCTTAGGGCGTTTTGAGCTTTTTGGAACTTTTGGAGCTTTGTTTCCTTTGCGATTGCCGCCTTCTCTTATTCACTTGTACGCACTCCGTTGCGCCAACAAGGTGAAAATGCTTCCAACTCCCGACACCTCGCATGTATCTTTCGATCGAATATACGAACCTGCCGAAGATTCCTTCCTACTCCTCGATACCCTATCCTCTCCTAGCGAAAAACAATTTCTCAGTCAACGATTTCCTCGGAACGAACAAACTTCAATCTCGTCCTCTCCGTTTGTGGTAGAAATTGGCACTGGATCTGGAGTCGTTCTCTCTTTCGTGCACGCACATGCAGAAATTATATTTGGAAGAGCGGATATTCTTACAGCGGGTGTGGATGTAAATCGCTATGCATGCGAAGCTACGCAGGAAACAGTGAGGGTAGCGGAGAAGGAACAGCGTTCACAAAATATATCACACGGGTCATATTTAGGAAATGTGGTGGGAAATTTGGGTACCTGTTTGAAGCCTGGGATGGTAGATGTACTGATCTTCAATCCGCCATATGTGCCAAGTCCGGATGTGCCTATACCAGAGCTGTCTGGAGCAGGAAATGAGGATGGGACATTGACATATGAAGGGGATTCGAAATTACTGGCTTTATCGTATGCAGGTGGAATGGATGGTATGGAAATCACAGATCGATTGATCGATGCATTGCCAGAGGTCTTGAATCAGGAGAGGGGTTGCGCCTATATCTTGCTCTGCGCGCAGAATAAACCCGAAGATGTCAAAGAACGAATACGGAGCTTTGGAGACGATTGGAAAGCGGAAACTGTCAGCAATAGTGGGAAAGTCGGGGGATGGGAAAAATTGCAAATTGTTAGGATCTGGCGCATGCCACCTAATGCCTCCTGAATTCAACGTAACCAGCACTCCTCAATAGCGTTGTGATGCAGTAAAGAAAGCTCGTGTGTGTTTCAAAGCCCATGGACAATCGTCCCTTTGCTCGTTCGTAAGTGATCGATTTAGCTGCTTTTCATATGCCACTCAAAACGCCAATAATCCCACAAGCTGTGCACGCATGGCACTCCTGGTCCGTCCCAGCTCTCTAGCCAAGGAGAGCCAACTTTCTCAATATAATCTTCTTCCTTCCGCGTTCTTTTCTTTCGCCATTAACCGGTATAATGATCATCGAATCTCCCAGCCACCCATTCTACCCAATCTTTAGAATCCTCTTCCACCGCCTCGGCCGCGTCCTCCTCTGAATCCACCACCACCTCCTCTACCTCTTCCCCCACCTCGTCCACCACGGGGTCCGCCTCTACCACCTCGATCGGTAGTAGCACCTGTAGCTTCCTTTCTCGCCTTGTTCTTTGGCTTTGGTGCATCGTCTATCAACAATGTATCGAGTGGTAACGAATCGGGCAGAATGTAGTAACGGATTGTGGAGCCTCGTAGATTGATGGTATCGAGTGAGAGAGATGTACCATTCTTAGGGGTCATTTTGACGGTGCGGAGAGCAGTGTTCATTTGTGGGGAGACGGAAGTTATGGTACCATGGATGATTGTGCCTGTCGTATCTTTGTCAATGGGGCTGTTCTTGAAACTGAAGAATGAGGGACAAGTAGATAATTCGTATACCATTTTTAAGTTCAATTGTGACCGTTTCGTTTGCACATTTCATGAGAAACCTACCATGGAAGGAGAAAGTCAGTCAGGAGATTCAGAGGGGAGCCTTGAGAGAGAATTTGAGCTCAGCGCGTGCCATTTAGAGGCTTTGTGGTATTGGGGGAAAGCTTACCTGACGAGCTTCATGATGCCGGTTTTCTTGTTGGTATAGATTGGTTTCGGGGAGTAGACGTGGTGGTTGAGGGTGGTTTGTGAGGCTGATTGATGCGCCTATACACAAATAAAGTATTTGAAGCTTTTATCGCGAGTGTCGAAATCGCGTTTTGTGCCTGAAATATGAGGCAACGATTACATTTGAGCTCGAAGTTGAGGGAGCAGTGAAATGAAGGGGAAATGTCAACTTTGCAGAAAGTGGAAGAATAAGTTTTATTGTAATATCCATGGATTCCTTGGGTATAGTTTCTTCTATAAGAAAAAGAAGTGTCAAAATTTGTACTGCCGGCCACACCAAAATTCATGATCATCTAAATGTCTGGGTATACCCTCGAGCTCTCCACAGTAGGTGCTTTGTGGCACCCTTCCAACATCTCGCGCCAGCGACATTTATTTGTCCTTTTCATTCTCACTAACTTTCTCCCATTCATCCTCCGTACTAGGCTCACTCTTGTTTCCTCCTCCAATAGAATGCGATCTACTCTTCAACTCCCCCTTCACTTCCAACACCTCAACCTCCTTACTCCCGGGCGGGCCCTCCTCATCGACAACAGTCTCTGCATCCGTATCACTACTATCTCCTCCAGCTCCTCCAGCTCCCCCCGCTCCTCCTTCTGTCTTTTTCCGTTCTTCCTCTTCCTCCTTCACCCTCTGCAGCTCCGCCGCGAACCAATTGATAGCCCACCATAATCCGCCACAAAGGACCGAGAGAATTACGAAATGGATGCTGTACGTAGCGACCAAAAGGAGGAAGAAGATGAGCTGTAGAGCTGCAAATGTGACGTTGGTCGCAACAAGAAGGACGGGAGTGGGACCGGGTGTGAAGATGGATTCCCAGAGGGATACAAAGAATTCTCCTGCCATGACTAGATATTTGTACCTCTGCTTCTAATTTCTCCTATTGTGACACTGTAGTGGTTTTTGCAGCTCGCAGTAGCAGTAAATGTATTTGATCTAGATAACTCGAGATGGGTATCTTTCCGAAAAGAATTATGTGTGGTGAAGAAGAGGGAATACTAGATATCAATAGAGTGATTAGTGGGATGGCATTTCATCTATTTATAATACCCCTCCCCTCCCTCACCTTCCTGCTTCAGAAGAAATGACGCACACGTTGTACACCTTTGCTGGAATTTTCACGACCACGTATCTTAAAGATTTTGGGGACAGATATATGATATTTCGGAAGTTGATGTATGTTGGTTGTAACTTGTATGTTGTGAAGAAAAAGGATAATAATGCAAGTTGTACTCTACCTACCATTCAGAATTTTGACAACGCGACGCCCCTCTATTTTGCCTGTTCTCGGCTTTTCCTTATGAATGACTGGACTGTATGTAAGGTGGAAAGTTATGTATGCCTTGCGATTGAGGTTGGAAGAATGAAGAATGAGGAATGAGGAATGAGGAATGAGGAATGAGGAATGAAAGAATCAAGATCTTTGAACTACCTTTAATATACTCAAATATATTAAAACGACTACGGTATTTGAACAAGATGTTACACAGCATGAATGGAATCAGCTTCATCGGTACTGACTTGTACTGTACTGTCCCTACCTACACTTTACTTGCAACATTTCCATTATTTCCTCATCAAACCAGCAATCAATTGTATGAATACCTACAGAGTAGTACTCATCAGTCAGTACTTACGACGCGTCCCCGACATTAATTGAGCACATCTGACATCAAGGCAGCAACAGATTTATTTCCATTATTTACAACTTGGTCTTTGCAAATTCTCAGTGGACCTGTATAACAGGATGTTAAAAGATTGCATTCAAATTCTTACAGTATCATGCAAAGCACTCGAGTATCTGCTGCTCTGCACAATAATCTGACATCAATGCTACGCTACACAAATTCGACGAGCCAACTCAACATGTAAACCTGGAATCTTCGGATCACAAGAGCCGTTCATATTCTTGGCGCCAAGTAGAACGGCCTCAAACTGCTCGTTCCCCGATCTTAGCCTCATTCTTCTCGAGTCCTCCAGTGGATCCAGAGGAGGTCGAACTAATAGATCTTCTGGGCATATGTTTGGAGATGGGTACGGCATCAAAGACAGTTTTGCTCCGTATGAAGATTTGATCGACCTCTTCGAGATGACGGCCATTGGTTTCTGGAAAGAAAAGGTATACACCTGTTGCCAAGATTAGCACTGAATACCCCCTATTCGGCTACCAATTCGATGAGCACTCACCAGGAAGTATGAGGAAGAAGTTGATACATGCAAATATAATGTAGTATCTCCATCCTATGGTAGCGAATCCTACTGGTGTTATCTCAGCGACAATAAAGTTGAAAATCCATGCACTTCCTACAACCTTGGATTAGCAAAGACGCAAAAGAGGCACTTGTGTCATAGACTTACCTGTTGACATAGCAGTGATAGGAACTCTGACGCTCAACGGTGCAATCTCCGAAGCATAGAGGAAAGTCAGTCCCAGAAATCCAGTAGGAAAGAACAAGGAAAACATGAAGATGAAAACTGCAGCGACGATCACACATGAGGTATCGGTTATTTGCGAAGAAGTCCCCGCAATAATCGCCATGCAAGATCCCATTCCTATGGCTGCAAACATCATCAACTTTCTTCTTCCAAACCGGTCAACTGTCAGAACTCCTATCGGTGAACAAAGGGTCTGCCATGTAAAGACACAAGCACTTAGAATGCCAGATATCTCTGCCGATAGTCCCAGGTCTGCCTCGAAGATTGTAGCCTGATAGAAAGCGAGGGCGTTTATTCCGCTCAATTGTTGGAACATTTGGCCGCATACTGCCAGACAAGCTCTATGGAAAAGACGCTCGTCGCCCATGTGGAAAATATCACGGAATGAACCTTTGCCGGTGATCATGAGGCCTTCTTCAATCTCTGCTATATCGGCCTGTACTCGAACCGAGTCTATGGGCTTATCAGCTAACGCTGATAAAACTTCCCGTGCTTCTTCTATGCGCCCTTTCTTGACCAACCAACGAGGGGATTCTGGCATATGTGGTGTGGTGATTAGCACGATAATGGACCATAAAACGGAGAGAGCTAGTGGAAATCGCCAAGTGACTCCTCCGGTGGCATGAGACATTCCATAGTTCACCCACTGATTCAAGTCAGTTTATATTGCTTCTTTGGTCCATGGTGGTTAAGGAGTAGTATGACTGCAGCGAAAAATAGAAAAGGGTGACCAACAGCAGCAGTTGCTAGTCCTGCACTGATAAACAAGCCTTCAAGAAGCACTACGGAACCACGATGTTGCGCGTTAGAACATTCGGATTGCCAATTTGGAGCGGTTGCTGTTAAAGCACCAAAACCTATGCCGGAAACAAGGCGCCCGACAATTAATTGGCCGAGGGAATAAGATGAAGACTGAAGGACAGCCCCAACTATGTTGATAGCTGCCCCAAGCATGATTGTTCGTTTGCGACCCAAGGTATCACCAATTCTTATACAGGACAAGGCACCAAGAAAGCATCCAAGGGCATAGAGAGCAACGACAGTCCCCTTGGAAGAGTTAACGAGCGACACCGTGGAGGTGCGAGGAACTTGTGCTTCAACTGACCTGCAATTTAGAGTTATGGGTTTTCTGGGCATCCGTGACATTGAGAGTGTCGAGCTGCGGGAAAGTTTCGATCCAGGCGCGCAGACTAAGTAGTCCACCAGCCACCTATAGTACTCAGTATTGCTAGACTTTGCTCTGGATCTCTAATGTTTCTAATGATGAGTGGCAGTACTTACTGCATTGTTATACCCAAACCTACAAAGTAGTGATGTTAGCAAAGGCTCTGTAGGTTTTCTTTCCACGGTTCAGATCGGAAAGGTGGACACTCAGGAAAAGAATTCCTACAAAATATAAGCAGGCATAATGACAGCCCATATCATTGCGCGATGCAGCGCCTGACCTCGAAGACCAAAGAACTTCGCCATGTTCTTCGACAGTGATAGGCAATATAGCTTATACAATCAAGTGAATGCGCCTATAGGTAAGAATAGTGTAGGCAAGAAAATCTGTTAGGTAGGTCGACAATTTTCCAATTGTTCTCCTGGCTTGAAAGTTGCTTTATACTTCGGATGGATTCGGCCCTTCCTAAATGGTTTTTCTATGATGGTAGCCCTTCATCGTCGCCTAATTCGATTTCCAATGACTTAATTCCTATATACTGCTGTTTTTAGGATAGCTACGTAGTATGCTGATCGGCGTATGTAAATCCAGAAGAAGACATTTACATTCAATGTACATTATCAGAAAACTCGTTTACATGGAAGTGCTTCTTCTAGTCCTGCAAATCTTATCACAGTGGTATTATGAAGGACTGCGAGGAGTTCTTTCCCTATGTGCAGCTCCCGCCGCACCTTGCATTTTGAGGGATTTTTACAACGAGTTTGAAGTACACCAGACGCTTCTCCTCATCACAGATAACATATTTGGAATTAGTCAAACCAATAATGTTGACACTGTTCGAAATTTTGAATTTTGAAGAATATGCATACTACCACATCTAAAGCATTAATAAACAACTATCAGGCTTGGCCGGAGTGACAGGGAGGATTGATTTAACCTACCTACCCACCAGGTATTCGGGCTCCATAATGATAATTGCCCCGCACCGTTAACACGAGGCGGTTGTCCCCGCATGAGGAATGTCACTTGGCCACTATCACTATCTTCAAGGGCTCTTATATGCACCTTTGATAACGGAACTATTCTTCCATCTAACGCTAACGCTTAAGACAACGACCTCAATGCATCCAGCCATTCTGTTTTATTAGAAAATCACTCAATCTAACCCCAAATCTTGTATATTCTGCAATAATCGGCGTTTGGACATTGTAATAAACTCACAGAATATCGGATTCGCTCAACAAGTGACCAAAAGTACCTTGTTTTTTTTTTCTCAATGTCCGAAACATCTCCGCCGCTGTTATATTAAGATCTTATCCAAATGGCTACAGCATATCTTGCATCTTGGGCACATGGTCTGAAATATTCCGATTTACCACCTGAGGTTGTCGGAGCTGCTGTGCGAAGTTTCTATAATTGGGCCGGATGTGCTATCGGCGGAAGTAATCATCCAGCAACTACTATAGCTGTAAGTTTGCATCTCTAGTCTCCATGTATCCATTGTACTGAATCTCCACGAAAGTATACTTCTCTATCTCCATTTTTCGGTACTCCCTCGGCGTCGTTACTTGGTCACAAAGGAACTCGTCGTGTCGATGCACAGCATGCAGCGTTACTGAATGGGATAGCATCTCACGTGCACGATTACGATGATACACATCTTGACACAATCATCCATCCTACTGGCCCGGTAGCTAGTGCGCTTCTCGCAGTTGCAGAATGGAAAGGTGGATACTCAGGAAAAGAATTTTTACTTGCCTTGATAGTTGGTATCGAAGCAGAATGTAAAGTAGGTCTAGCAGCTTGGCCAGAACATTACGACGTAGGTTGGCACATTACTTCCACGACAGGTTCCATCGGAGCTGCTGCAGCTGTTGCGAAACTACTAAATCTTTCCATTGGTCAGACAACGCATGCATTGGGAATCGCTGCAACACAAGTTGTTGGCTTGAGGGAAATGTTTGGATCGCACACTAAATCTTTTCACCCCGGCCGTGCAGCGCAAAACGGTCTCATGGCTGGGGTGTTGGCTCAGGGAGATTATACGAGTAGCGAACAAGCTCTAGAAGCTAAGAGAGGTTGGGCAAAGGTTGTGGGTGTTACAAAGCCAGATATTGGAGAAAGTCTAGCGAAATGGCTCGGAACTAATGACTCAAGTGAACAGTCATTTGGTTTGCCTACTACAGAACGTCCTGGAAGGTGGGAAATTCTAAGAAATAGTTTTAAACCATTTCCATGTGGGATTGTTATTCATCCTATTATCGATGCTTGCTCACAGCTTCATCATGACATGGGGGGTAGTGAGTTCAGTAGTAAGGATATCAAAACTATCCGTGCAATTGTGCATCCGCTTGTGCTAGAACTTACTGGTAAAAAGAAGCCCAAAGATGGACTGGAATGTAAATTTAGTGTCTATCATGGAGCTGCAATAGGCCTTCTATATGGAAAGGGAACTCCGAGTCAATACGAGGACCATATGGCTCAAAGCGAAGAAGTCATTTCCATCCGCGATAAAGTCGATGCTGTAGCTGACAATAGTCTGGGGGCCGATGAAGCAATAATAACAATAGTATGGGAGAATGGAAAAGAACTTCAAAAGCATGTCAAACATGCCGTTGGAAGTTTGGAGGTACCGATGGATGATAAAATGTTACAGCAGAAGTTTGAAGACCAATGCGTTGGTATTCTAGGCAAGTCTGTGAAGGAGGCGAGTGATGCTTGTTGGAACATCGAGAATGCCAATGACGTTGCAGATATTGCTAGAATTATCTAAGTTGAATACTGGAAGAATAGTGCGAGACGATTGAAAGGCTTTCGAGCTCCATATTACGAATTATGAAACATCGAAATTGCTTTTGATTGTAGTTTCACATTCTCCATTATCTTCGAATCTAGAGGCAAGGTCTCGAACTCGATTTTTTCGAAAGACATGGTTTTCAACAAAGCATCATCGAATTGTTCTCGAAATTTTATTGATTTCCCTAGTTATGTTGTGCTCTGTATATAAAACCACCTCTACATGTCAATCTCATTCAAAACTTTAGTTTATCACACACCTACACATACTCACCAGCAATGTCATCCTCGATAACAAAAGATGTACAAAACAATACTCCCATTTCCTCGTCCAGAGCAGACGCAAATAACACCTTGTCCCCTCGAGTCCAAACACCCCCATCCAACAAAATCTTCAGTCTACCCAACACGAATTCCATCTACGAAGATTTGCAACACGAACCCCAACTCATCCACGCGGAGGAAGTTGCTTGGGGCAAGTTCCCGGAAAGAGACCGTATCATTGCCCAATTATATGCTACGGAAAAACAACGAGTTCGTGCGGAGCAACGTGCGGTTGATTTGAAAGAGAAACTCGATATTGAGATAGAGAAGAATGAGGAACTTCGGGTTGAGCTAGCTCGAGCTAGGAAATATTCTGTTAAGCTACAAGGGGACTTGCGGGGAAAAATCGATGCTGTATTCAGGAATAATGAGCTCCTTCTGGATAAATTGGATATAGCTAAGAGGTATTGTGGATAGCTGGAAGCACTTGCAAGGGGTCGACCGTCGTGAATCAGTAGTGTTGGCTGATAGGTAGGATGGCCTATTCAAGGACATGTGTGAATGAGGAGTGGTTGTGGAAGAGAGGTAATTATAGTCAATATGGACTGGCTCATTATTTGAGTTTAGCTGAAGAAATCCTCGATTTCTTCGCTGATGTATGGGATTGATGGATATGATGGTAGAATATCCGGCTTCTGAATGTCGTTAGTATGCAGCGTAATATTTGTATTATATTTTGATCCGACGATTATCTAAGGAGTCCCGTGAAGTGACCAAATCAAAATCCACCATAAAAATATGCATTGAGCATATTCAAAATGACCATCGCACATTGACTCGCCATCTATGTCCTTCCAAATAGAGTATCACTCTCTCCCTATAATCTCATCCCCCGTCTCCAATCTTCCAGGCCAGAAAAAAGCCCCAAGAAACAGAAGCTAAATCACAGCCAACTACCCAGCCCATCAAACACTCTACAAGTAGCGCACCCCCAAATCCATCACAAACAAAACATGCATGCCACCCAGACCCCTCGTCAACGTAGGAGTATTCCTCCTGCACCCCATGTACCCGTCCTTGGACTCCTCAAACCCCATCTTCCTCATGGGCCAATACATCGGTTCGCACGGCGCGGGTACATGGGGATATCCCGGTGGGCATCTCGAGTTTGGCGAGAGTTTTGAAGGGGGTGCGATTAGGGGAGTGGGAGAAGAGATGGGGATAGTGGTGCGGGAGGAGGATGTATTACATTTGGGGGGAGGGAGAAGCTTATTTGAGCCTATTGTGGATCGTTGGAGGTGTAGAAGGATGTTTTACCTCCTCGGTCTGAATGGGGGATTGCAGATGTCCAATGTCCATACAGACAGATAGAGGCTCAACAATGCAAGATGCTCTTCCATAGTTTCCTCTTTCTTAATACTTGCGATCAAACTTCCAGAAATGTCAACTTCTCATCCTCCCAGCCTTTGGCTACCCGCACACAAACTTTCCATAGAGTCAATGTTGTTACATGATACATAAATGCCACCATATTCCTCCATCAAATTTTATAAATTTCGGATTCCTCCTTGACAAGTTCCAACTTCTCTGCTGCTTCCTTTCTCATGCTACTCACATATCCCGACTCCCTCTTCCTCTCCACCAGTGTTTTCAATAGTTCGGACTGTAGTCCCACAATGCGAGACTCTTGATTATTCAATACATTTGGAATACTTATTTATATCAAAACATCCAATCAATTTAGAGCATTCAAATGACTACAATGTACAAAATGTTCCCAGTGGCTGAAAGCTCTTTATTGTCGGTCTGCAGTCCGGACTATTGGATACACTACACTGCTCTCCACAGCTTTCTCCTCATGGATAAGCTCGCTAACCCTCTCATAGCCACCCCCAAATGCATCCACAAACCTTCTATATCCCTCTATCCCTCTTTCAAAACTTCTATCCCAGTATTCTCCTTCTCAATCGCCCCTTCAAGAAATTGCTTTCCCGAGTTAAATTTCCATTTCGGCTGTTTTCTTTTCGTTGGATTCTTCAAGAATCTTCACACGACGTAAATGGAAGCCGGTTGCTAGAAATCTTATGAATGGACTCTGGCTTTTCTCACTTGTGTATTTATTTGTGGGAAACTCGGGACACGGCTCGTCCAGGTTCGGATTACTGAATCCTTTTTGTTGTTCTTGATTCATATGCATATTCATATTCGTTACGCTGTGGCTATTCAAATTGACCAACCTATTGTCTAAAACAATTCCCATCATCATGTTTCGTCGCTTTATCATTATACTCAATGCTCAATCACCTCCAACATAATATCCTCCCCCCTAAACCCTAACCTCGCAAAGCTCCCCCCACCTAATCCCATGCACCCCCCTCGGAATACCCAACGCCTCCGCAGTCCAAGCCGCAAGACTCATCTCCGTCGCCCAAGCCAATCCCGTCTTGACCCAACCATTCCTCCTCCCCCAAACCAACGCTTCTCCCACTGTCGCAAACCCATTTAGCACAAAAAACATCCCGATTCGAAAAAGAGCTTTGTCTGTTAACATGGGACTTAATGCATAAACATGAAAAGCCGCCATGAGGAAAAAGGCAGCCAAGATACCCATTGATCGGGCAATTGGGATCGGCACTCCTAATTTTGGGAGAGTTTGACGTATGGGATCATAGGCGAGAGAGGCGCAAGGGGACGAAAATACATTGTGCCATGTTTTTGACCTGGTGCTATTAGCTTCATTCCTATTTTCGTTTGAAATCTAAAGATTCCAAAATCATAAAACATACCAAAAATCCCCTAAGCTCTCCACAGCATACAACCTCCCAAAAAGCGCCGGGCTACTTTTATATCTCACTGATAACTGAATACCCGTCCAGATAATGTAAATACTTAACTGCACCTCAAAAGCCAAGACCAATGCCCAATCCTGTGGTAGCGCTTGCAAGGCACAGAAAATCGCAACATGGATTGCAAACTGAAGGGGCTCGTTAAATGTTTCTTGAGATCGGGGAACGCGGATGAAATTTGGAGTGAAAGATTCATAGCGCATTTCTGTGAGGAGGAGAAGGGCATGCTGATAGGTTGGAGGGTCGTTTTTAAGTTGGGGAAGCGAGAGGTGCCGGGCATAGATGTCAAGGAGTTTGAGGGTGGCGATTGCAACTAGGAAGGGTCAGTTATTCGATATCTTTTCCGGTTTATTCTGTGGGTTAGGTAGGTGAAGATAGGTTATACGTACCAGCGAAATTTCTCAAAGCACTCACGGGACCGCAAGAAATCGGATTTATCCAACTACTCAACCAAAACGTGACCAGCGATAACGCCGATAATTTCTTATACGTTCCATATTGTCTCTTGAGTAAAAAGTAAATGGAAAAGTAGAGCAATTCGGTAGGTATAAGAAGGAAAGCAGTAGCTCTAATGGTCTCGTGACCTAACCTTTCGAACGCCGGAGAGACGGTGGTGGGAATTGGGAAATGGAGAGAAGCTGTTGCGTTCATTTTGGCTTCTTCTTGACTTTAGTTTCGGTATGGATGATATTCCTTTTTTCGGGGACACGTGTATATAGAGTAGTTGGACGTTTGGTATGTGATTGTGATCAAGTATCAAAATACTCAAATTCTCAAACGCTCAAACTCTCGCGATCGCTTGTTTCTGTTGCCCCAATGTCTCACCCAAGTGGAGTTCCTTTGAAGGAAAGAAAACCTCTTTTGAATAGTTTCCAAGAAGTATGATTTGATATGATATGAAATATAATATATCTTTGAGAACTACCAATTGATTGGATATAAAGAATAACTTACACCGTGATTCCCAAGTCTCAAGGTCTCAACCCAACCTCAGCTCAGCGACCCAAAGAATTCGGATGGTTCGGATCGGAATTTTCAATGAATCGAAGCGGAGATACCTCCGCGGAACAGAATCACGGGAAGGAGCTGTAACTTGTGACGACGCTTCGAAACCCGAACTGAAAGCTAATCAGATTGATGATATGGTAAAGTACAAGTCAAGCTGTCGAACATAAAGACGTCGGTTGTTGATATGTAAGAATGCAAAGCGAAAGAGAAAGCGAAAGCGAAAGCGAATAATACATAATACAATCACAACTCAACTCGTCCAAAAACAATAATCAATAATCAATATGTACATATTGTACAGCTCAACAACATCGTGACTCGCGAATCGCGACCCCGAGTATGCACTTTGTAAGCAAATTGACCAGCCCTATTAAGCCACCGGCATTAGCCCGACGATTAAGTAGGAGAATTCATTCAGTATTCAGTATATAATTGGTTAAAAAGAAGAGGCTGGTTGAAAAAAAATAAAAAAATGATGAAAATTGACAATCCGTCATCATGCTTTCCGGATAAGCGGATAAGCGAGTTATATCCGATATATCCGATGAAAATGATCGCGATTCATATGATATTGCCATCTAGCTTGCGAGATTTTCATATCAAATAACATCATGAATGGCATAAGACTACCTGCTCGTACTTGTCTATTATAGCTTCAAAGTTGAGTTCTTCTCTATTCATATCTCAAATATGAGTGCTATGTATTCTACAAAAAAAAAACATTCGATCCTGTTTATCATCCACTGCTCTCCTCCTCCCCCTCATCCTAACCTTTTGCATTTCCAATCCCCTTATGCCAACCCAACCCAAATTTAAGCAACAAAAACTCCATTTCATGCATGAATGCAGTTACTACCTAAAACCATTCCTTCAATTTCGCTTCAACGCCTTGTTCCTCATATACACATTTAACCCCATTCTAATAAAACACGCGTGAATAAAAATTCGGTAAAATCGATAGACTACAAAGTTTATTTTGTTTCGTTTGGATCTTTTCCAATTGAACCAACTCGTCATCTAGCTCGGTGACGATTTCGATGATCCTTGCCCTTCTTACCCTTCTTCTTGTCCCTTGGTAACTCAATGGGTGCGTTTGCCAGTTGAACAGACATGAATTTCAACATATAATCATCCATTGATCCGACTGGTTGTCCCCAAGCATTAAGTTCGTCTTCGTCAATCTCCATTAGGTCTTCGACTGTGGGCGTTCCATCAGCGCCAGGAGTTGGGCCACCTACGGGTGTTCCTGCGCCACCCGGAGTAGCAGAGGCCGTGGCTGCATTTTCGTCAAAATCGGCTGCATCGGTTTGAACAACTTCTCGTTCGGCAACCCTAGCTGCGGCGACATCTTCACGATCTTCAGCTTGAGCGAAAACTCGTCGGACATCTTTGTCGTTATCTGGCCCACCCAAAACTCTGTCCATGGCAGCATTGGCTGCTGCGTCGCCGTCCATAAGACTAGATTCATCCTCTCCAATGACATCCCGTACGTTCATCTTATTGAAGTAATCTGTAGTAAACTCTCCTTCTTGGATAACGACATCATCAAGCATACGCTTTTGGTTTGCTTTGCGCAAGATGTTAGCTTCAATCGTATGCTCCGAGACGAGGCGATAAATGTGAACATCTCGTGTTTGCCCAATACGATGACAACGATCTTGACATTGCTTGTCCATTGCTGGATTCCAATCCAAATCGTAGAAGATAACAGTATCCGCACCCGTCAAGTTGATACCTAGACCACCTGAACGACTTGATAGAATGAAAGCCAGGATTCGATTGTCATTGTTGAAGCGATCCGTAAGAATTTGTCGTTGCTCAATCTTGGTAGCGCCGTCAAGCCGTAAATATTTGTGTCCATGAATATTGAGAAATTGCTCAAGGATATCGAGCACCTTTGTCATCTGAGTGAAAATCAATGCTCGGTGCCCCCCAGCCTGTAATTTACGCAATAGTTTGTCCAGAGTTTGCAATTTACCGCAGTCATATTGCAACAAACGTTTGTCAGGAAATTGTATAGATAGCCTCATCCGTGCCTCATGGAATGGGTCGGTCTCTCGACTGGCGACTGTGCTTTGGAAGTTACTAACACCCTTAGGTGTGAACATAACTGAATTCATATCTCGCGCCACTACAGGCGGAGTCACACAGGCGAATTTCTGAATGGTTGTATGCAGGGCTTCAGATCGTGATTGGAATGTCGGAACCATTGCAGTCATGATCGGCGAAGAATCTTCTAACCATTCTATCAACTTAGTACGTTGTTTAGGTTTAGCTTGTAGTGGGCGCTGGTCAAGACGAAGATCTAGAAATTCAATTAGAGAACTGCCGTATATAGGTTTCTGTTGTCGCCGAAGAGCATTCAGGTATACACAATGCTGCAGCTCCTCAAAACGTCCCCACCTGGAAGCGCTTTCCAGATAAACCAAGTTTGATTTGACTGTTGAAGGGTCGAGATTGGTGAGCGCATTCTGGGCTCTTGTACGTTGAGCCTCCCTCATTTGTTCTAGAGCACGCCGGGCACTGAGCCTGTTGATTTCCGAGGCCAGTACGCCAGACAAGGATTCATGCTTCGCTGGCACGAGGTTCAAGAAATCCAAGCTAACTTCAGTCATAGGTTCCTGACGGAACATCCTTCTACGAACCAGAAGATCTTTAATTTCAAAATCAGTGATGGCAGACTTCTCCATTGGAAAAGAAGTCATGATAGGTCGATCAAGAAAGAGATCCGGATGATTACAAACCTTTCGCAATTGCATCAAACAATTAATGATAGAAAGATAATTACCCGAAGCGAGAGTATCTCTAGTATCATTTCGACTTAAAAAGCTATCGTAAAGCTCACGCTGTCTTTTGGACAAACGGCAAAACTCAACGTGCTCGTACTTTCCGGGCATTTGTTTTTCGACGTCTGCTTTTAGTCGTCTTAGAAGATAAGGCCTGAGAACCTTGTGAAGTTTGCTGATGATTGCCTTAGATTCATCATCCATTTGCTCCCTGCCATGCTCCAATATTTGCTCCGTCGGCTTCTTGAACCAGTCCTGAAATTCTTTCAGGTTTGCAAAACCGCCAACACCTTGTTCGCTTCCGTCCGAGGGCATCAAAAAGTAGAGCAAGGACCACAACTCTGTCAAATTGTTTTGCAAAGGAGTACCAGTGAGTAGCAGCCGTGCTCGAGTATTGAAGTTGAGCATAGTTTGCCATCTTTGAGATTGAAAATTTTTGATGTTGTGAGCCTCATCAAGAATCATATAGTGCCATTGTCGTCGCTTGAACACTTGCTGATCCTGAATAACAAGTTGGTATGATGTAATACATACATTCCAAGCATCATCATCCTTCCAGCCAGCACGTTTGCGTTTTCTCTCTTCTTGATTACCATAGTAAGTTAGGATCTTGAAACCTGGACACCATTTTTTGAATTCCATTTCCCAGTTGAGCATGACGCTGGTTGGTACAATGACTAGATGTGGGCCCCAGACTTCATGTTCGCAAGCTAGGTGAGCCAACAAGGCTATTGTCTGAATTGTTTTACCTAATCCCATCTCGTCTGCTAGAATGCCATTTGTATTGTTCGCGTAAAGGCCGGCGAGCCAATCCAGACCATAGTGTTGATATTCTCTAAGGGTGCCGCGTAAAAGAAAAGGAACTGGTGTCTTTAGTCCATTTGAGGGCTGGGGAGTCACGCTCTGTGTGTTGTGCCGGCTACTGTGATGAAGATCCACAGATGATGCCGAATCCACCTCTGAAGGTTTTGATTCGGTTGTTCTTGGAGTAGGCTGACTGCTTCGATCAGGACTCATCGCTGTGGTCTCTTGTAGTCGATGGGGGGATAGCAGATTATTTGTCTTGCTAGGTGTATCATGCTGGTCACTTGTAGGTATCTCTTCGATCAGGGGTGGCTTTTTGGACGTTCCATTCATTAATGGCTGTATAGATTTTCCATTGGGTATGTGGAGAGCTCCACTATCCTCCACATCTAGGTCCATCGCATCGCCTGGTGCAGCTGGCGTTGAATCATTGTCCATAATCCCCACCGGTTCTTCGACTGGTCCTAATTCAGCTTGCGTCGTTTCCAGTTCTTCGATTTCAGAAGGTAGGAGAAATCCGAGAAGATCAGCGCGGCTACCTTCGTCAGCCTCATTACACTCTTCCTCGTCACTATCCTCATCTTCGTCACTGGAATCTGTATCATCATCCATATCTATAGAAGGATCGCTATCCATGTCTTCATCTTCGCTGCCATTAATAACCATTTCCTTGCCATCGCTAGCTGGCGCAATATCCGGTAAAGCCGCGTATTTTTCGCGCAGTTGATCAACAGTAAGTTGCTCGTCTTCATGTTTAGTAGCCTCCTCATCAGCTTCCGATTCTGAGGACATATTACTTTCATCGTCACTGGACTCGGAATCCGAGTGGTTGTCATTAGTGTCATCATTCACATCTTCATCTTCGTCGTCGTCCTCGCCAGTATCTTCTTCCGAATCCTGTTGCGCTCGGCGAGCTTGTAGCTTTTGTGTAGAAATATCTACAGCTTCGTTGAGGGCTTTTCGTACCCGAGCTTGCTCCTGAGCCTCCCATTCAACCAAGCGCCGCCGGTTGACCTCCACTTTAACGTTTTCCCAGGTACCCAAGAGACTCTTAAGCACGCTTTTATATCGTACTTCATATGCCTTCCTCTCTTCTGCCTCCAATTGTTCACGAGACTTCGGTTGTCGCCGAACCCATTCATCCCTACATGCCTCAGCCAGTTGTTTCGCAAGCCTCAAGTGCTCTCTTTGCTCCCTTATCATGAGTATCCGGAAGTGGATGGCTGCTCTTACGAGATGATCTTGGTGAGCATACTGTGGTGGCATGGGATTTTGTTTTTCGGGATGATTCATGAGGGTTGAATTGGCCAGAACACCACCGGGTTTCACCGCTTCTTCAGCTCGTATGATTACATGAGCATCCCTCTTGCTGTCTTCCTCCGTATATTTATCTGCATCTTCGGCGCTATACAAACCACCATCTGCTGTTACTACATGCCGCCCCCCCTCGTAAAACTCCTCGAAGGACGCGAAACGTGGTGGATCGTGTGGGAGCGCCAGTCTCTGGATTATAGGGAAAGCCGCTGGCTTGGTGAATCGAAGTCTAATTTTTGTTGGTGTCGACTTGGTTGCTTGATCTGCCATGCCCTCTGCCTTTATTACTGGCGACGATGAACTCGTCAGGTCATTTTGCACTACTTCAGAAGCTCGACCCGATCGGCGCAATCTCGAATGCGCTGGCGTGGATTGGGAATCTTTAGTAATAATAGCTTTCTTGTTGCCAGGACGTGCTTGTGTTGAGTTCTGCTCAGAGGGCATGGATTTTCGATGCGAACGCTTTGGTGATGTTGATGGTTTGGTTGGTGATTTCGATATACTTTGGTTGGTAGACTTCTTGGAAGCCTGGGAGGTTCCGGGTGTAGATACATCTCGATTTGAAGATGAGTGAATACCATTCGCACTCCCATGTTTACTTTTTGAGGTGACTGTTTTTTGCGCCGCGCCCCGCGTTGTCCTCTTTTCGGATGGAGGTTGTAGCTCCAATGGTATCTGATTTACACGACCTGACTTGCGTTTTCCATCAACAGTAAAAGAAGTTGGCCCTTCTGCTAAGACTTTCTTCCAAGGAGGCGATTCGGGTTTGCGCTTCAGCGTGGTGGTCTTTGTCTCGCTGCTAAGTCGCCGTCTCTTACTCGGAGGTAATTCTCCACCACCATTTTGGACATTCGCTTTCGGTGTTTGTGGCACATCTTCAGTTGGAGGTATATCTGATATAAAACATATTAATTCGATGTTG
This sequence comes from Myriosclerotinia duriaeana, assembly GCA_002162615.1. Lineage (NCBI taxonomy): Eukaryota > Fungi > Ascomycota > Leotiomycetes > Helotiales > Sclerotiniaceae > Myriosclerotinia > Myriosclerotinia duriaeana. The sequence goes on from NGKI01000017.1 coordinate 1,214,215, forward strand.
TTGAGGAAGATTTCAATTGTTGTCCTTACCAAAGTTTTTTTCACTCTCACTCTTAGGAGCTTCTGACGCGGTGGTCATACTTTTTAAGAGAGGGGAGGCCAGACACTCACTACCTTGAACTTGATGAATGTCTCATTTGAATTCGTAAAACTACTTCGTGAGGTTCCATACATCATAAGGATCTCCCATAAAAAAATTGAGCATGCCCAGATACTTTTAACGTCCGTGGTTCAAAAATTACGTGCTGAGGAAGGAAGTACGAAGTATTTTACACTTCCGCGTCGAGATTGCCGTCAACTGCCACTAGTTAGCGTTTAACCGAACGAGTAACAACATCCGTCGACCTTCTGATTCCTCAAACCAGTTGCAAACAACTACGGAGGCTCATTCAAGGTATGCCATATCTATTAATCCGACCATATACTTATCAGATTGCTAATGAATAACTCGCAGATGTTCTCTAGACGAATTGCAGCAGCGCGACCACTGCGAACTTCTCTCATCCCACGTCAAACAACCCTCATATCACAACGATGTGCCAGTCAAGCAGCTGCCCCCAGCGGACCAGCTTATCCACAATTGGTCAGTCTGCTTGATCGCAGTTATTTGTTTCGGGGAGAAGCATATACTGACAAAGTAGGATGAAGACCGATATTGAAGACCCTGGCATGGTCAGTATATTCCCATCTCACTTCAGAAATGGATACTAATGGAATATGAAGAACGGAGGATACATCAACCCACCCAGAGTCAAGCGCCAATTCCGTGATCCCCATGCAGATTGGTGGGATAAGCAGGAAAGAAGAAACTATGGAGAACCGGTTCACGAGGACAATGATATTTTGGGCGTATTCTCCCCAGAAGAATACACACATCAAAAGCCGGGAATAGCTGCACTTCAATTGGGCGTCTTTGTTGCATCTGTATTCGGACTCTGTGCAGTCGTGGGTATAATGTATCCAGATAAAGCATCTGTTCCAAGAGAGTTTGAGGGTGGACTTGAGAGGGAATTGGGTGGACCAACTGCAGTTAGGGTAAGCTACATCGTATATGGATCCAACAGATTGTTTCCTACTGACCCAATGAATAGGCTAGAGCTCCTGGAGATCCATTGTGAAGGGAGGTGGATTTGTACATATGAATATCAATTTGAGCGACTTTCGAAGGACATTCATTGTGATACACTGCATGCATGATATTGAACATTCATTACCTAATTACGGTCCTTTTCTATGGCGTTACAATCAGTTGACAAATAGCGCCTTCCCCTCGAGATTTCTGAGGATAATGTAGTAAAATCCCTTCCAAATAAGGCCATCGATGTTAAATCTTGACCGATGACAGTAGGTCCATATTGACACAGCCGGGTAAGGGTCACCAGATCGTTCCTTCCGCAAGTTAAACATGAGCAACATGGGCTGCATTCTTTCCTAAACCACCAACTTTATGTTAAATTCTTACCTGGGTATAGCTCGGATGTTTGTTTTGTCTGTCTTCAGATCTACGATCTTATCTCTTTCGCCTTTTCTTCTTGTTCAAGATTTGCTTCAGCACCTTGCTTGTGTTTTCTGCCACAATTTATCAACCCATCATTCCTAATTCTTAATAATTGCAAGTCGTTCACAATGCGTTATCAGAATTGGGACGTCCTTATGTTTCCGAATGAACACTGCAAGATTCCACTGCAAGAGTTCAAAACTTCCTGTCAAGTTGTTCAGGATCCTGGTTTGTACCTGCATGTACTGGAGGCGACCATGTTCCACGCTGATGCAATTACAGAAGTTCATCACTCGCAGAGCACTGCTCTCTTACTTCCCACGGTCACTTCATTCGTCCCTAGTTTGGCTGCTGGAGAACCTTTTCGTATTTCTATCCATTCTTGGCAGAACCCTGAAGCTAGCCGTTATATGCATCAGATTAGTAGCAGGCATGCTGAGCATGTCATGTTTGAAGCTCGTGTTTTTGTCGACGGACAAATTGCCGGGTAGGTTTAATCCCTTCATCGTGAGAAAGTGGTGGTACTGACAGGCCTCTAGTACAAAATTCTTTCATCGAAATGGCCCATGGCCAACAGTTCTCGAAACTAGCGTTGGTAAATATACAGCCTCCCTTTCGATCTATGCTAGATACGAGCATGACCATTTGCTGGAGTGGTTGAGGGCGAAATATGATCTGACAATTCATAGAACTCGATAAACAGGGAGATTACAAAAAACTCGAATTTCCTACTTTCCACCGAGAACTTTTATCGCAGAGCTATTGGAATCCCGGAGATGATCTTGGTCGTATAAAGGTAGTGGTCTCGGAAGGTCTCCCAAGGGATCACATTTCTATGCCCTTTGAGCGTGTTAAGAATTTGGTAGCTTTCTCGTTTCAACATGCTCCATTGGGTATGCATTCACTAGCAGGTTCATTATATCAGGTTTGTCAAGCTAACAACTGTTATTAGATGTACTCGAAGCGTCCTCGATTGCATGGCCAAATGCAACTATGTGGCGCCAGATCTCTCTCGTCGCACCTTTTTACAATCATAATTCTTCGCCAAAACAGGTAGGAGAGGATTGTGAGGCTCATGCCCACTCTCCACGAAAGTCGCAAACCGCTGGTTTCTTGTCCTCCCAGGCGAATTCTATGCCACCGCCACCGGCACCATTCTCACGACCTCCAAACTTCGACCCATTTACTTCTGAACCACCACGTCCTGCCTTTACAGGCTGGCGTCGTCAAGACACCTCTGATACTTCTATGCCAGATGTTTCAAGCATTTCTAGTATGCAGGCGGGAAGTATTCGAAACGTATCAGATCCTATGATAATTGAGAAAGCATCTAGAAATAATGATATGCAAAGTTCGGGCGCTTTCGAATCACTGTGTGAGGCATTGATGCCTCCTGCACCTGATAATACGCCACAAAATGGGTCTGAAGTTACATTAGCGAACACAATTGCACTTCGACAACCATCTATGCAATGGGGGCCCAGTAGACCTGGCGTCATTGACCGTGTACCAACACCATGTGCTCCTTGTGTACCAGATACATCAGAAGCACTACTAGCTCAGCTTGAAGAAGCTCGTCTCCGTCATGCCAGAAGATTAAGCTCTTCTTCCTTAAGTTGCACCAAGAGCAATAAAGAAAACGACAACCGCAGTCCAGCAGTCAAGTCGGAAATAATTGCCTCTAGCAATCAACAACCTGCAAGTGGTGGTTCTACCAGGAGATCTTCTCTTTTTACATCGACTAATGTAATGGGCACAAAGAGACAGAGGAATGTTACTCCTGCATCCTCGAAAGCTATTGACGATGAGGATGAACCCAGATCATCACCTTCATTGAGGAAGGTTTCGAGACAATCGAATTCCAGTGTGAATGGGAATGGGAATGGGAATGGGAATGGAAGAGATTCAGAGAGAAGAGTTTTGAGTGGACTGGAAAATGTCTAAAAGAGAAATTAATCATTGGGATGTGAGAGGAGTTTCGCTGAAAGTTGTAGCCTTGATAATGTCTGCTAGTGGATCCCCAGTGGCAGGGAGGGAGAAAGACTACATATTTTCCATCACTAGTTTTGTCTTTATCAGTCATGAAGGTACAAGGTTTCGATTTTATAAGGTCTTTGGTCATGCACTTATCGCTGCAGTTGTTTTCATCATTATCGCTGTTGTCTGTCACTTTTATTGTTATTTTCTTTATTGAGGACTCGGGCTTGTCCTATTTATTCACTTCATTGTTAGTTGAGGAAATCGTACTATACCCGGGTATTGATGAATAGTTTTTCAAGATTACTTTAGGCCAGGAGTCATATATGTATAAAGGTCCAATGTTCCAAACTGATTCGTATAGTTAAGGTGAGTGATTACTTGTATGCAAGAAAGTAGATGGGTATTGAGTAAGGGGTGTGACGATAGTTATGTTTGATTAAAAATTATTTGAATGCTGAATTGGTGCACATGGTATGGTACGGCGCGGTATGGAAGTTGTGATATTGAGGAAGTGGTGGTGAGCGTAAACTCGCCAATATGGACACATAGTTCCATATTTAGAGAGATATGGCAAGTCGATCAGTTAATTACTTAGTTGTCTTTAAGGAATCGATGAATCGGATTTATATGGAAAATGTAATCAAGGGTTGAAGAGGGAAGTATTAGGATTGGGTAGGTATAGTATGTGATGGGATGGAGTTGGGAGGATCGATGGAGTATAGTAAGGCAGATATTAATTTCTGGGGGGAGCGGAGCGGAGATGGATATTAGAGATTTCGATCTTTGGTGTGATGGTGTGACGGTTGGATGGTTAGTGGGTGGGCGAACGAGCAAGGGAGTGTACTATGTTGTGGTGAAGGGGTTTACTGTGTGTATGGGGATAATTCGGGAGGTGAATGGGGAAAAATGGGAAAGGGGCTCATGCTTACGGCGATCACGCCAGTCGCCCTATCTACACAGCTTCAAAGGCTTTCTTTCTAATCAGTCTTCTCTTTGAACATGTATTCGAGTGATAGCATTTTAATAGGATCTAGCGAGTGGGAATGTGATCCCGCTGATAGTACTTTCAGGTAACGATTTCAGATCGTATATCCTCTCTATTGTATCCCCATGAACCTAATAATTCTAAAACATCTACTTATCTACTCATCATCATTCTACATGGTCTTCCTTCTTTCCGAACCCCATCATGATTCTTACTTCTGCCCAAAATGATATGTGCTTCTCAGCAACGCTCGCTTCATAAGCATCGATAATTGGTCTTTCCCAGACGAGATCTGCTTCCTCTGGTTCTACGACTTTGGTCTTCTTGAGGACTTTCCATCCGGTGTAGAGGATAGGGCAGACGAATACCATGGTATAGTAGGAGAAGAACGTTCCCGTATCCCACCCTATTTGAGTTAGTATTGGTAATTTTTAAATCAAAAACTTGCTGAAGAGAAGAGATAAAAAGTGCAAAGATTGAACTTACAGCCTGGCAAGAGAGTAGTGTATCCATAACATGCCACCGTGAGGATCATTGCTGCAAGTCCCGCCCACGCACAATAAGGTTGCCACCACCCTACATAAGGCAAAGTACTTCTATCAATACCCTGTACCTTCAATGCTCGATAAAAGAATATGTATATAGTACACATGCAAATATAATCTATGATCTGTGAAGCTTCGGTAAGGTTTGCAAGCCAGGTAATGACTTGCGCGGAACTGCTGCCTACGGCAAGGAAACTCAAGAATGGAAAGATCATGGTGACACCAAAGCAATAGATCGGAACACCAGATTTAGTGCATTTGCGGAGGAAACGTGGGGCATGACCGTCGAGCGAGAGACTGTATAGGGTACGACATGCGCAGTAACTTTTGCGATGTTAGTACCTTTCAGCATTCTCTTACACAAGAGCAGAGGGCAACTGACACATAGGAATTACCAGCGGAAAAGATACTTGTCACAAGTAATGCATTGGTGATATGTGGAAGCACGCCAATCCCCAAATTTTGCATGGCAATGACATAAGGACTCGAAGCTGCGGTACCAGTTTCTGAGCCACCTCCCGAGAGGATAGCGATCAATTTTTTGTCGTTATATGGGATGACTATTCCGCATGCTAGCGCACCTCCGATGAAGAATACTCCAAAGCGCCAGTAGATTGTCTTGAAAGCTCGTTTGAGGTTCCTGCGGGGATGAGCAGCTTCTCCTGACATCATAGCAATGTATTCTGGACTGAAATTAGACTTATAGACTCTTATATACTTTCGATGTAACTGCAGCACAATTTGACATACCAGGCCCAACAATCGTGAATGCGGCTTTCCATAACGCGGCAAGAAACCCTTCAAACTTTCCTAAAGCCCCCGTGGTGACATACTCGGCAAAAGCACCCTACCGATCACTGGTTAGTACAAAGGAAACTCAAAAAGAATGGGTGACTAACGGGTTCTTTCCAATAACGAAATCCATAAGCGTCGTGTTTTGGATTTCCTCCGACCATCGTAATGAATGTGAAGGAAAATATCATAGCTAACAAGACCACCTTGCCACCAGAGAGCCAAAATTCACTCTCTCCATACCATCTAACAGCAAAGAGATTGATGACACTACACCGGTCAGTAATTAGACCTGGGATTAGAAGAAAAAACTTACCCATAGAGAAAGATACACCCTGCACAGACGGCTGCCAAGGGTATGTTATCACTATTTCAATATGTCAGATATATCCGAGTGCACAATTGAGGGAGGAGCTATTGGAGCTAAAGATACATACCTCCAAAACGTCAAGACCAAATTCAATGCACTAATCTCCCATGGAATCAATACAGCCTCTAAATTCAAACCCTCATTAGCACCAGCGAACATGGTCCACGCCTCCTTACCATTAATTGAAAACTACTCACCATAAAGGAAGAAATTCCATCCTAACATAAACCCAAACGCCTCATCAACCCACTTACTCCCCATCCTCACAAAGCTCCCACTAACCGGCATAAAAACCGACATCTCAGCCATACAGTTATTTACCAACCCCAGAAAACAACTGTACAAGACAAACGCAATGAACAAAGACCCCGGTCCACCGTGTGTAAGCCCAGATCCAATTGATACAAATAAAGCCGTTCCAATTGAACCACCAATTGTCACCATTTGAATCTGTCGTCCAGAGAGTCGTCGTTTGAGACCGTCGACATTTTCGAGGACGAGTCCTTCATTTTCGCTGTCATCGCGAACGTAGGTTGGAGGATCTTGCTCGCCATACCCTTTGGGCTCTTTTTCTTCCATGATAAATCGTAGTCCTTGGAGGGGACTTGAGGAAGAATAGGGATAATACAATAGAGAGAAATGGAGAGAGGAGGAGGCTGTCTTTGTAGAGAAAAACTCCAAGATACTCACTTGAGCTGTAGCAAATGGCAGGAGTAACCAAGAATCAAGGTAGTACCTGGATCTTGGCCTTTCCTAGCTTTGATCGAATCACGACACTGAGATTGAACCCAGGGCGGGAACCCCGAACTAATCATTTCCTCATTCGGCAATCTGTACTGCACAAGGTTGAACGATTACTGCAGTGAATTCAGCTACTCAATTGGTTAATATTGACGAATCTGGAGTCAAAAGCTGGGTTGGATCAATGTCATATGCGCTGCTCGATAAGATGACGATAACCTCCGATAAGATTGTGGTTTTACGTTACATATTCTCGGTGAATTCCTGCAGAACTCGGTATCAATTTCCTATTGCAGTGAATCTCCGTACTCGTCTATGACGCCTGGGCAGTTCAAAGTCTTCCAAGGTTTGCCAAGCTGCCAAGATCCATGGGTAAAAAATGATATTGCTTGATCCTATCTTCACCCCGCCAAATTATCTACGGCGGGAACCGTGGGGAGTCATACCACATCCGCTTTCCCGCTGCTAGCTCCCGGCAATTAATTGGCCTCGGGAATTTCCCTTCCACCGCTCTGCTCTGCCCTCCTAGTCTCATCATTTGGGACATTTTATCGTGTTTTTTTTTTTTTTCAAAAACCATCGTATTAGGACCTTCAGTCTATAACAATACCCCCAACTCCTGCTGGTCTTCTTTCGCTCTCCAACAACCAAGCTCCGCCCTGCGGCCCACTAGCATCGAGGCTCATAGTTGTCTTCCTGGCATCACTTATAATTCTAATAGTCTCGCCAGTATTCTTGCAGTCAGTTTCGCAAGTCACAGGTCGTGATCTACTTTTGACAGCCTCCTCTCCTCCACCTGAGGATCCAGGCCTTACACTTCTGGTGGAAGGAAGTGCTTTGATTTCCACGGTGGGATATTGTAGAAATCCTTCTCGAAGAGGAATTAGCACGATAGGAAAAGTCAACTTATGGTTCCTTCCATCGATCGTTCTAGGAATTTTGAAGTGACCTTTCCGCCTGCCACCAATAAGCCATGTGTCTGATGGGCCTGTCACCTCGTAGACGAATTCTAGATCTTCTCCTGGGCTTGTAACATCATATTGAGAGGCGGTATCCCAGTTCCTTGTCGACTTTAGGAGCAACGACGCTGGTATTGGTTCGTTCGCCGCCGCGACGGCACTACTAGATGCTATTGATGCTGTCTGAAGCAGCCGTAGATCAGCAGTATGTACCACCATCACCGAAGGAACATCCACAGGAATTACGATGGATCTGCTTTTCAAGATTGCATCATTATCGATAGATAGAAGCGGCAAGGGAATAACTGGGTTTTGTTGCTGCCATTCCCGGAGAAAATTTCCAATAAGCACGGCAGTGTCTTGATCTTGTTCGATAGAGTTACCTAAGCCTGAAAAGTGATCATGCCACCTGATGTTGAGAATAGCCGAAGTAGGTATCTCACCAAGAATAGCTGCCCTTTCAAAATCATATGGTTGAAAATGAGACCTAAGTTCCGAAAGGATAACAGGTACTATTAGGCGGGTATATGGTCGTAAGGAGTTGCCTCTGAGAAACTCTCCGAGAACTTGAGCTACGACATCATAAACTTCTTCATCGAGGCAAATGTAGTGTAAGATAAGGGATAAATTCCTCGGTTTCTGGGATTTGCGTTGAAGAGTTGGGGAAGGAGAATTCGTTTTTGTGATTTTGTATAGTAGAGACGCTGGTTGACGAGGGAATATGGTGAGGGGCCTTGTCAGACCAAGGCCACATTGTGCCTCAAAAAGGTCGGACTTTTCCAGTTTAGAGCTAAGAAGTCGCAGTGGACTATTTGTAGATGTTGAGATGGTAAATTTGGAAAATAAGGCTTTATGCTTAAAGACATCTTGGACATTGACACCCAATGGAAGCATGATTGATACCGATGAAGTTGTGGCGAAGGAAAAATCTCCATCTTTTGTTGTGTATGATAACTCAAGTCGGAGCGTGACTTCGTTTACTTCATGTTCGAGATTGAACGGTACTCGTATCCTTGCAATAGCCTCAGACTTCATAGCACCAAAGTGAACAACTCCTGCCTCTGGCTTTTTCGGAATTTCGAGTTCTCCATCGATGACCGTTACCTCACTGGTTTGAAGTCGCAGCCCAGCTGTTGCTGCGCGAATTTGAAGCTGCCCTTTTGTGACAATATTCCACCCAGATGACAGCTCAATCTCCAAAGAACGATTTTGATTTAGATATATGCATCTGGAAGAGAAAAGTTTGGTGTTGAAAGCCTCAGATCGGTGGTAAAGAAGTAGCTTCGGACATTTGAAAAAGTTGTTGCCTCTTGTTGACAGATGCCCGATGTTATCATGTGAATACTCCATGACAATTTTACTACTATGAAGAACGACGTGCGTGACTTGGTAAGAGCCAGGAATCATAATCTATAGCCATCAGAATGTATTCATTTCAACCAAAAACTTTTCACTTACACTGCTTTGAACATATAATTTGTTCCATCCCTTTTTGAATAGAACTGCATCATTCGTCTCGAGCCAGATTTCTCGACCAGGGCCACCCATCAATGGGATGATTCTTACTCGAGCCTTGTCGATGTTAAGGTCTTCCTTCAACAAGTACTGAAGTCGAAGTTGTAATCCGAAACTATCCTGGCTTGGATGGTATTGTGGAGTCCCATCTACTTCAATCTTACTAAAGTAGTCTTGCAATGGTACGTGAATTTCACGAGATAAGGTTTGTGTTATTTGCAACAATTCATTTAGATATGTATCACTGAGTACGACATCTCCTTCGTCAAATGTGTTCATTCGACCGATTTGGAAGGCAGATTTTCTGGTAAGTTTGTCTTTCTCCATCATAGCCACTCTCGCGAGAAGCTTTAAAACGACTTTAACATATTCATCGTTGCGACTTAACTCCTTGAGGCATTTAGAGTACATTACTAGCAGCGATACTTCGACTTGTGTCCACGAAGCATCTCCATAGAATGGAGTAATGCGATAAAAATAGGAGGCCGCAGCAGCATAGTCTGCTAAGTGATACTTCAGGATAGCCAGATCAGCCATACTGGTTTGCACAGACTGAGTTCGATTTGCCACAGTATAATGTCGAAGTGCTTTGTCAGTGAGGGTCTCATAGAGACGATAAAAGTCGTCCTTGTTATCTAGTGCTGTGCGGAGCAACTTGCTGTCAATGCCGTGTAATGAGGGCGGAATTTGAGCTGAGGCTGATACCTCGTCTTTCTTTGATGATGCCTCATCGTCAAGATTGACCTCTTCCATGGCTCCCGCATCGCCGTCTTGGTGCTTGTTTACATCTTTCCAGCCGGTCGTCCATTCGCGTTGTTTGCCAACATGTTCTAGGACACTCCGGGAGAGCAAGTAAAGTTCGGCTCGGTGAGCAGCGAGTTCTTCTAACCCATTTTTGAGGAAGGCGGATGCGCCTACATTAGCACTAGGTACACTAGCTCTTCGACCTCCAGGGAATAGTCCGGGACTTGGAGGCTCTCGAGATGATGATCTGAGTGCAAGAGAAGTTGTTCTAGCAGGATGCATCATAGTTTTGGGCTCGGGGATTGCAGATTTGGGCTCTGCACCGCTACCAGGAGGTGCCAATGTCGATGGCGGTATAGGCAGCGCCTTTGTTGACGTTTGTGCAAGTATTTGTTGCGCCAGAGAAAATGTGAAAGATGAAACGATATTTTCAATCACTTGATTCATCACAGGATCTGATTTAAAATCCGATTTTGCCTTCTCGTACGAAACCTCTTTTTGAGAATGGAAGTAAGCACTCCAAATATCCTCACGCATGATACTTGATATGGCAGCGATAAAGTCCATTGCTCGCTTACAGACCTCACCAAGCACAGCAAGATTTTCAGTATCATCCGAGGGTTGTGAAGCTGGAAGTCTAGCAGCTACACCAAGCAGGCTTGATTCTCGCTGCTCTTTAAGCTTTGCGAGTAATTCTGCTTGTGTAAACCATGCATTTGCTAATCGTAGTAGGAGAGTTAACTGGCGAGCAAATAAATAGCAACGAAAGTCAAATATCGAAACGTCATTGGCAAGGATTAATTCTCTGTATCGCTTCTTGGATGCGTTAATTGGAATCTCATCCTCTTCCTTCTCGGAAGTAGCACCCACGGACTGTAGATCAATCGGCTCCTCTGACTCTGAAGCTGTACCCTCCAAGCCTATCTCTTTCAATATAGCCTCTCTAGCCCGCTCCGCCTGTAGTTTAAGCTCTTCGGTATAGGGTAGGAAAGAACCGCCGTGCTGAGTTCCGGACTCTGCGACAGCCTGGTCTCTAACAATTGTATCCAAACCAATAGAAAGCTCGTCATAACCCACCAAGGCGTCTTCAATCAAACCAACGCTTTCAAATCCTCTTGCTAGGCCTTCTTTGAGTACAAAAAATGTACAGAAATTCCAACCAGGTAAAGTCCTCTGACTATCCTTTTCACGAATATTTTCTTCGTACTGAGTTACCCGCATGTCAAATGATTGCAATATCAAGAATTTGAGCTTTGAAATAAGATCAATCCAGGCATTTTCATTTTCTTGTGGAGTTTCAGTGTAGGAGCCAGGGATCGCTGGCACAACACGAGGAAGCATATTATATGGGACATCGTTGATGCCAATGCGAATTTGAGCAATCCGATCAACACCAGACTTTGTCGAGCCGTTAAAATCTGCTCTCAGTTTCTCAAGGATTGTGGATGATCCTCCGCCTCTCCAACGTGCGGTAGACTTCTCACTTGTGGATCCCGAACTACCATCTGCACTTTTGCCGCTTGTTCTAGGCTGCGTAGCCGCTGCGGTATTTGGGACAATTACATGAACAATAAGGAATTCAAAGTTGTCATGGTTTTCCTGCGAAGTAGACTTGCTTGCAGATGATGGGGTATGTTCCTTTATCCATTCTCGAACCTGCTTCCGACCCTGCGACTTGTATGTATCGTTATCATCGCAGCGTAAAAATAAAATCTTCAAGTATGGTGTCTGCCTTAAGCCGGGTATTTGATGTCTACGACCTTTCACAGCCGAATTCGTGGCATTGGACCAAGAGAGTGTGGGCGGCCGGTCAACGACAGCTTGACCAGTTGCTTGTGTGCGAAAACCATCATCTGCGCTTATGCCAGAGTCTGTACTTCTCACCCGTGAGAGATCGGATGTACTCGAATTAAGGGGTACTACCGGTGCATTTAGACCTGAGTCTGGGTTGTATTTGATGAGGTCGACATGGAGGGAGGATATGGAACGGAGAGGACCAGCGTGCGATTCCCAGTGTAAGTTTCGTAATGGAAGTCGAGGTAGAAGTCCCGGTGACAAAAGAGGATATACGTTATCAGGATCGAAATATTCCACTTGGTTGTTTTTTTAGCAATTGCAACTCGCATCGAATGTTATGAGATATGTTACCTGTAACTTTTGAGCTTGAGGATGGTTGTTCCATTGTGAATTGTTATTTTTAGTATGAGCAGCACACTACTAACTATCAACTCTCATAAATCATGTCAATCATAAGATTCATTTAGTAAAGGTCAAACGACAACTTGGTTCACACCGTCGCATCTTTCATGTATACTTTGAACATTATCTAGAAGTTGCTCGGAGACAGTTACATTCTGCCACAAATAGGTTCTTAATCAGGTTAGCGCACAGAAGGCGGTATAACCTTATGGCGAAGCTTGATCTAAACAAAGTCTAGAGAAGTACTTGAGTAAGCCCAAAAAAAAGTTTGGAGGTAAGGTAAATGGACTATTCCAAGAGGATATTGTTCTATTATTCTTCAACATGTAGGTAGGTAGGTACTACTCAATGATACAATAGTTATTTGAGCTAAATACATATACATATGCATGTACGTATACATATATACATACATATACATGAATTTTGCTAGCTAATGGCGAACCACACCATCCCCTTGATGTCCATTGCAGATGAAATCATTCAAGATCCAAGTGGACACCATAGTGATCATTATATCATTATATACTATGCAGCATTCAGCGAGCTGCTATGTTCTCTATCAATCTATGAAGGGGTGTTTTTGTTTTTGGTGGTATCTGTCCATAGGCGGCGATACCACAGAAGTGGAACTCGGGGACAATGATTCAAATGGCTTTCATATTGAAGTCAATATTCGGAAAGCGATCCCTCATTTGCATCTTGTGTCTGCTACTCACATCAGTCGGTATACGTATGACATGAAACGATTTCCACTACACCTAAATTTCGTCATCGTCTTTCAACATTACCTTGAATGATTCTTGCCAACTTTTCATGACACGAGAGTCACTCCAGAATGTAACAACAGTCTCCTCATCGCAATCGAAACTCGTGCGAGAACTCTAATCGGCAATGCCTTGTTCTTTCATATCGTGGTTACATGCGATCCATGCGGCTTAGCAGAGGATCGTGTGCTCCGTAAGCACGAGAAAATCAATCAAGCGGGTTTATCACATTGCTTTGAGTTCCTCCGATATGCTTTGCCCTGTTCATCCGCACATCCGCAGACACCGACATCCTTGGCAGTTGCTTACATATTTTCCAGGCCACTCATTAATTACATTACAGTTCAATATCCGAGATATCTTCAATTTTTGATGCGTTTCTTGCTTAATAAGAAGCTGGAACTTTTCATTAGGATGCTTAATCAGCCCTTGGTTGTGCAGTTTGTGGAGCTCTTCCGCGTGGCTCATATCAGAACCGGATCTTCCTTTCCCCATTCGCAAGATAGAGCACCCACAAGATGCGATCTCTCTCTCATACCATAGGTCTCTTGACCACAAATCTCTTCTCTCTCGCTAGTGCTACACCTCTAGCAAAGCCACTCCCCGCTTCTCTTCCCCTTCCCGTCACCGAGCTCCGGGTTTTCGGAGACAAGACCTGGACAGAAAAAATAGCCGTTCGCTCAAACGGCCAACTCCTCGTCACTCGCCTCGATACCCACATCCTAACTCCTTGACTCTATCAATAAAACGGCTCTAATCACCCTTCACACCTTCAATACAACAACCTACATCGGCCGTAAGCACAATCGGTTATTAGTTTTTACACTCCCCCAGTGCCTAGCTCTGTTAAAATATTTAATCTTCTACATCCTCTCAGGGTATCCAATACTCCGGACTAGCAGACTAGATGTAGAAGGTTTCAATGTTTGAAAATTCGGGAATCTTTGAGTATCGTTCAATGTTCCAAACTGGTTCAATGTTTCGATTGGGTTTGATAGTTTAATTTAGTTCAACATCTCAAGTGGACATCGAATGCACCAAATGGCTTGGGGGTATGAAAGGAATTCAATAAGCAAGAAACTCTCATTGGGACTGCAGTCCGGGCTATTGGAACCACTGCATCAGATTCACATCCTAATATGGCCTTTTCCCATCATTTTCCTGCAAGAGTATTCTTTGGAAGCAATTAGTGACTCGCCGATCTTGCAGTTCTGGGTATTACCGAAATAGCCCTCAATGCAGATATTTTCTATGACGCTCTCGAAACCTCTTGTACGGCCGTCTTTACAAAAGCACCAACTATTGCAACACCATTTTCAAAGTAGATTTGAATACCTTCACTTCCAAAGCCGGCATCTCGATCTCCGCTCCCACAGTATCCCACATAATCGATATCCGAGAATTCGTTCTGTTAAACGGCATGGATACTCTACCCCCCC
>NGKI01000017.1:1248056-1258262 GCA_002162615.1 Myriosclerotinia duriaeana
CCCAAGCCTGCCCCCTCAATATCCTATTCACCTCCCTCTCCTTCCTCCGCAACTGCTCCTCACACTCCTCCAAATTTTTAATATAACTATCATGAGCAACCAACGATTTCTCCAGCACCACCACATTTCTCATCCTGTCTCTTCCTTCGATTCCATCTCCGCCTTTCTCACTCAGCTTCGTTCTTGCAACATCTAGTTGTCTAGACTTTTCCCACCTGTCGTTTGTGATTTTTTCCTTGACTTCTTCAATGTATTTAAGCTTGTTAGTGATTTGCTTGAGGTTTTGTTCTTGTGGAGTGGGAGAGATGATGATGACTTGGGGTGTGGTGAATGGGGAGTTGGGATTCGGTTGGATGTCGTTGAGTGATGGGTACCAGCTTTGAGCTGGAGGGAATGCCATTCTGTAGAGTGGAGTTGATTGGGTTAGAGAAGAGATGTGAGAGAGGACGAGCAGGGGTTACTCTGTATATTTTTGGGGGATGGAAGAATGATCGAGAGTGTTGAAAGACTTTCGAGTCTCGACGTTCATCCGAGAATCTTCTTTCGGAGTTTATCGACGACCAAGTTATTCGTTGGTATCACTTTGATGATGGGGTGATGAATATTAGGGTTTGGACATGGAGTAGCATAGGTTCTATATATAAAGCAGTATTCTGTATGTAGATCTAGCTTGAAACAAAAGGAGCTGTATAAGAGACTGAGAGCTACGCGCCAGCGTAGTCATCGCGTTGCTTATTCGACCGTATCATAAGAATAGTACATACTCATCCCATGAGTAGCTACTAGAAGAACGCCTTTGAATAACGCAAAAGGTTAGAATAGAGAGACTCACCTAGAACAACCGAAACAGTTCGGGCGGGAGCCACAAAAAGGTTCACATTATGATTTTATTGTTCACTGATATTAGGTCACTTGAAGTCGGTAGTAGGCTGGACTAGCCACAACCCACACAGACAAATTCTCAACTTTGAGAGGCAAATGAGCTCATAAGTTGAGGGAAGAAAAGCATGGATTTTAAACCTAACTCGCCAATGCAATCAAGGTGAAGATGGCATATGGTACCAGGATGATTTTCTTGTGGTAGAATTCGGGATCTGCCTCAAAAGCATATCCATTGAAGCCGCTTTGTCCGTCTCCTCAGATCTGCTCATCTCTTTAGGCTAATCTAAATCTCCAATGGATACTCCTCCATCATCATCTACTCCGGGTGATTCACCTTCATGTTCTCCTGATACCATACATCCATACCTGGTACCTCAGCATCGTCAGTTTTAGTCAGATTCATTGAATTCATCGAATTCATCATCGTCATTGGACTTAGCGTAGTATTCTTTCGTTTCCTCATCATATGGCCATCTCTTCCGCATCCGCTCCTCCCTCCTCCTCTCCTCCCTCTCCTTCTCCCACTTATCTTGCTCCAAAGCCACTTTTTTTACCAATCCCCTACCCCACTTCTGCCATGCTTCAACAGGATGTTCCTCGCTCAAAAGATCTTCTATATCTTTCATGACTTTGATCCTCTTTGCCCTTCCCGAAGCGACTTCTGATTTCAGTGTTCGAAAGAGCTCTTTGGTATCGGCGATGGCGTGTCTGTACTGTCTTTCACCAGAACGTTTCCAATCTTGAAGTTGTTCCTGACCTTCACACAGGCGATAGAGATCCATGCGCAATTCCACGATCTGATGTCGAATGGCAGAAGGACTTTGTGGTCGGCCCTCTCTTTCACGCCATCTTCTAAATTCGTCTACCATTTCTCCCAGAAGTTCTCTCTCATATTCTCTCCCGCGTTCTTTCTGACCGCGTTCTTTCTGACGACGTTCCCTCAGCACTCGTCTTACGTTGCGATACGAGACGCCGGTGCGGGGTGGCCGTTGCATGGTTGATGGCTGAGCGACAACTTCAGGTACAGCTGGCCTATGAAGCGGCTTAGTCTGAGCAACCAGTGCCAGCTGTCTTGAGGCATCTTCACTTTGGATAACCGGAACATCAGGTACAGCTGGCCTATGAACCAGGGGCTTAGCGTGAGTGATATCGACCTGTGCAAGCTGTTGAGAAATTCCTTCTGTAGCCGGCACATCAAATACAGCGGGTCTAAGAACAAGCGGTTTAGAGAGAGCGACCTGTGCAGGCGCCTGAGACGTACTTCTACAGGCCGGGATAGCGGATCGACCCTGATACATATCAGGCTGCCAAGATGTACTTTTAGGAACCGGGATAACAGATAGACTCTGATACATAGCATCCTCATCGACCATGAGTTCATCCTGAACAAGTTAGATACAGATGTCCATTCAGCAACGAACCAGAGAATAGGAAAGAATGCAGGAAAGGAAATCAAATACTTCACCGCCGACCAAACTGAGCATTTCTTCATCTTGAGAGTGATCCATCATATTATTGTTATCCATTTCCGTAAATCGATTTGATGACGAACGAACACCGTTAAGATGTTGACGTTCGAATCTAACAAATGGAGGGAGATGAGCTGTTATACTCTTTCTATGAAAGAAAATTTCAGAGATCGATGGTTTTCTGAAGCTGGCCCTGGAATATACCATACACTATATTCTATGTTCTATGTTTCATCATTTTCAAGAAGCAACTAGCTCATAGTCCCTACACGATTCTTTGTAGTAATGAAGGAAATCCAATACAACACACACACAAACAATCAATCAAAGATAAGGCAACCAGCACCCGCGCAAAGTGTCGCCTTTGCTAGAATTCCCCATCATCTTTGAAATAATTTCAAACAGTTGACAAAAAGCCTCGCAAGGAAAATGCTTTTTCAAAGCCTCTATCACCAGGTGCACACAAAAGACATGAATTTTTCCAAAGGAATTGACTCGCTTTATAATTTCATACCAACAAAATAAGTCCTACGAAATACGTTACCCAACCCTGTATTAGACTCAGGTATAGCGATTGAGATATGCTTTTACCTGGTACTGGTACTGACTTAGAATTGATCGAAACCCGAACTAGGGTACATTTTGGTATTGTGTATACCTCACTGTCCCAATAGGCGAGGCTATCGTATCAGCACTGAGGAAGAGATAATGCCAGAATACCTAGATTATTCGAACAAAACGATCCACAGGCCTGGGAGGACAAATCATATGATGAATCTAACTAATGTCCAGCACTCTATAACAATCTCCGTATTTCTATTTATTCCCTACATCAATTCAGTATTTGCCAATTGTGGTACAGTGGAAGATATAAATCAACTGATAATCACGCGATGTACATAATAAGTTATAGATCCCAAGAAATTTGTTCAAATTGAGATGACATCAAATCCACTATACCATTTTCAACCGAAAAATACACTCAAGTAAACTTCGACTGTTGCTAAGTCGAAGATTCGGATTTTCAAAAGGTCTGGCTTGAGAATGATGGCATTGATTGGTAGGTCTCTTCTGAAAGGTTTGCTGCTTTGGGAAAGTCGGTGAGTGATATCTGGTAAGTTGTACGTCGCGTGGTAGTATAGATTAAAAATGAAGAAAGGCATGCAAGAGATAGTGAGCAAACAGTACACGCAAAGCCTATTACATTTTGATCAAATTCATGTATCAACTAGTGCTGTAAGTTAGTAACTAAACATCTACCAACAACAACATAACTGACGTAATTGACCCTGAATTTCGGTCACCTACATATAAACTTCCGCGTCAGTGATGGCGACCAGCACATAGCCTTATCGGATAATCTGCCACAATTTCCCAGAATATGAATTATGGGAACTAAGAGTCTAAAAGACGTGTGTTTGTTTATCGATAGGTATGAGATAGGAATGTGGAAGAATCGATAGAAGATGGAATGTGTAACGTGGGGTGACTATAGCTGCGGGGTTTTTCAAAAGATTGTTTGTATGGGAATTGGAATGGAAATTTGTTGTAATTTCGGGGCTTGGGGTGCAAATGATGAAAACAATTGGAGTATGGTATTGCAATTTGTCGCGGGATATTACCTCGTCCGGCATTCAATAAAACCGACGATAAGGAGGGCATTGGCAATGCGCCGGTTCATTTTGCTCCATGCTTTCCCTATCTACCCAGTAGCAAGATTTCGTAGCCAAATAAACATGTCTCATTCGTGAAGAATACCTACTATGAGTACAAACACAGTGACGCTAAGATGGCAGATTGAACATCAAGCCTTTCATAGCCTAAATCCAAAATGAAATAGTATGATGACAATGTGACATAGAGTAGAAACCAAGACGGCAAGGCACCTTCCGACCGGACACCATTGTCGATAGTAGCAAGCTAGCTATAGCTTGATATAATGATATTCTACAATTATTCCCCCCAAAAAGAAGGCTCATAGGAGTAATTTTAATGACATACAACAACATGAAGCAATCACGAACACGAAGATTAACATTAACAGCGCACTTGCGCATTCTTGCCTTAGCTGATGTCGAGATTGGAGAATAATTGATGAAACTTTCGGGAGGTGGATAGGAACCTTACGAAGCGGCCATCGCTTGGGTAGGAAAGTGCACACGTGAGCGGGCCGATCGGATATGTACACCCACCCAGTCATTGAGCCGTCCCTCCATCTCCGTTTTTCAGATGATTTCAATCAATGCGACCAAAGAAGCGCACACAAAAGCAATCCAACAATTTCCTTGAAAGTTGAAGTTCATTATTCTTTTTTTGTATCAAGCATCGACGACGACTATGACTTCATCATTATCTAGGTAAAGAGATAGAGAAGCATAAACGCATGAACCTGTAGCTATGCAAATGAGCAAACAATCCAAGGATAAATGCATGGGATAAACATAATGTATACAAGCGGTAATACAAACAACGAATGATAATGCAGTGCCTTGATTTAGTCAGGGGTAAAGTCATGCCAAGAAGCAGCGGTGGAAGCCAAACGAGTCAAATTTTGGACGGCGTGAAAGGGAGCGGCTGAGCCCGTATTATTATTATTATTAGGGGAGGTTCTATCGTATCATTGTGCGCCGGGTTTTTCAAACAAAAGCCAGTGATGGGTAGTGTGAATCTTAAAGGTTGAGATATATATGTGAATGAAATGAAATATGAGGATACGAGGGGTTGAGATTTGTTGTTGTCGATCCGATTTAGAATTGATTTGATCTGAGTTTGTTGGGGTGAGATACATTTTTGGTGTTGTTCGTATGAATCGTATTGACTGGCCCATGGGCCATGGCCCATGGTGTGTGCGTGATGAATATGGAACTTGAGTTGCACATCATCAGATGAGTGAAGATAGTTGGCACTTGGAAGTTGTGATGGCAACGTGGAGATATCTTTCGTATATGTAGGTGTAGGTACATCAACGGCTGAAGCGGGAAAAAAACGAGGATTGAAATTGAATAGTACTATCTATCCATGGATGGTAGTAAGGCGGCTTCTCTTCTCCACGAGTAAAATTCTACCGGGTGAGTATTACCCATGAATGTGACTATGTGACTATGTGACTATGAGTGAAGTGTAACGGGAGGATCCTGTCGTAGAACATCTGTGGCATTTGAAGCGGGATTCTGATAGTAACACGAAGTGACGAAGAGGATGAGTATCGGAACTCTTCTTTTTCAGCCTTTCATCAATTCTCTTTCTATCCCCAATTCTGGACCCCAAATCCTTCACTTCCATGTGGTCCATGATAGTCCATGATAGTCCATGATAGTCCAACAGTTGGTCAAAGAATATAATCATGGATTCATCATGTTGATTAACCCACCATTGAAAACCAAACTATTGCCATATTATAAGATTTAAGATTTGAGATTCGTCATGAACCACGACTTTAATCAATCATACCCAATTCCCCAGATCATGGATCACGACATAGAAGAATTATCTATCGTGCTCGTACGTGCTCGTACGTGCTCGTTATCTTGACCCATCAAGCTTGAATATGAGAGTTTTTAAAATCATGAGGTCTGTCTCCAGAATCCAGATGTTAAGATAGGAGGAGGGTATTGATACCCCTGATACCCCTGATACCCCTGAGTTGCTGGATTCCAACCACTTCTTCTCCGAATTCATTACAAAAACAGATTTTGGTATTTTGGTATTTTGATACGTTCTGGTACGATACATAGCATAGGGTGAACCACCTCAGTTCACACTGCAGTGACTGCACAGGTATTGAGGAATTTCCCTTGGGCAAGATGAAACTTGAGCACGGAACTTTGATCTAGGATTGGCCAATATGCCGAGACTGAATATTGAAACTTGAAAGATCTCCGACCACTTTCTCGAAGCTTTCAACCTTGAAGGCCTTTTACTCTAGAAATGGGAAAGAATGAGTGGAGTCGTTTAGAAAAGATTGGTGGTTGTGGTTGTCATGTTGGTGCAACTTGGTGGTGATTTGGTGGTGATTTGAATTTGATTACGTGCTCTTCTGCTTTTCATCCCCGTAGACTCGTAGAGATTTCAACAGGTACAGACAGACAGTAATGGGATGGATGGGATAGCCGAGATTAGAGTAGACTCGCAGAGAGAGAGTGGAGATGTAAATGTTTTGGTGAAGCGTAAAAGGTACAAGATTGATTTCTTGGAAGATGGGATGAACTGTGAAGAGAAGATATTATTTCATACCTAGGTATTTACCTACCCGTGGATATGTCAGACTGTCTGTTAGTACATAATGTTTGCCTACCTACCTAGTACGTACGTAGTAATGAGTAATGAGTGATGAGGTTATCTGAACTCTTAACTCTGTACTCTATGTAACTCTATACTCTATGTAACTCAGTCAGCATCGTGAGCATACCTACATCTCATCTTAACTGTCTATGATTTCAAGATCTATTTTATTGTACTGAATCGCATTACTGAATCGTGAAGTTGAAGCTCAATGTCCCGTCCCACTGGTCAGACCTTTATGATTCTTTGGTAGATCTTATTTTAACTAGGTACCTAACCCAATTTACCCAACCTTGGAAACCCCCTGATTCTTATTGTTTTGTTTTGTTCTGGAATCTTTACTGATCGATTATAAACCATTTCTTTACATTATTACAGGCTGACAGGCTGACTGCTTCTTCAATAATTGGGCAATGGATGTCTAGAGCCCTAAGCCAAGAGAATATAATCTCCATCTCCTCATACATCATGATACATCTAGCTTCTAGTCCCTCTAAAATCTTAAGCCAAGAGTCTCAATCAACATTAAATAGAAATTCTAAGATTTGAGTCTGCCTACCTAGTAATTACCTAGTATATTTCAGATCTTTGACCTTTGACCTTTATCTCTGAGTGGTTTCTCTATAAGATTTATTATTACCTATTGCAACTCTCGGGATCCAATTCATTTCATTTCACAATAATGTTTTACTACCTAGGTAGTAGGTACTAGGTATTTATTACTAAACAAGGTTAAGCTCAACGCTAGTGTAGTTAAAACTCGGGCAGACTAGGATACTCCCCTTAGTGTATACCCGGTACCCATTCTTCCAATTCTCATTGGTTGATATAATTATTTGGTACCTGAATCTAATTTCATTCCTTTGGCTGTGAGTGGTCCGTTACCCTTGTTCACCCCTTCTTCACTCCCTTCCCTTCCCTTCCTAGCCACGTCTACCCTCCTCTTCTTTTTTCTTACCTAGTATCCTATCCTATCCTGTCTAATCTGTCTATCCTGTCTATGGACCTACCTAGTACCTACCCAGGTATCCATGCCCTTATTAGATTCCGTCTCCTCTTTTTTTCCGTGATACTTCTCCCTTTAACACCTTACCTACCCTACCTAACCTACACCTCTTCAATAATCATCAATCTCATCAACCCTCTCTCTACCCTCTCTACCCTCTTTTTTTTTTTCAAAAGCATTCCCTCCCAACTGAGAGTTGTTATCCTACGAAATAAACAACTCTCTACCACATTCATTTGGAACAGCGACTTTTATCTCAGAATCCTCTCTCTTCCTGCAAAAATTCAAAAATTCAGATAAAATCAAACAAATCAAAACGATAATCCAATACCTCATTATCCCCCCCCAGCGACTTTACCATATCCTCCTAGAAAAACAGACCTTCCATTTTAGAGTGAATCTTTGAAATTAAATTGGATCAATTCAAGGTATGTATTCCAATTTATTCCAATCTTCTCCATGTTTTTATTTATTCACCTCGCCTCACCATCTCACGCTTCTCCATTATTCAAAACCTTCATTTCCCAACTCTGTTCTTCGTTTATTCTTGTTGCTGCTGCTGTTGTTGCTTCGCCTCTCTTTTCAATAGTCTAGACTTGTCTCTCGTTGTCTCTCGTTGTCGCATCTTGGATCGGAATGCTAATATATCCTCTTCAACTTTGAAGTCAACTCTCAATCCATCAAGAAATACCGACTATCGACCGCGCGCGCTACGTGACATCCAATTGATCTCTTAAGTGTCTTCGAAACCCAGAATCAAGATCCCTTCTTCAGTGTATCCCTATCGCAAGAGTCCACTTCTTCACAATGAAGTTTACCCCAGTTACAGTTGCGCTCTTGAGCGTTGCTGGTGTTGCAATTGCGCAACCCCACAACCATCAACATCGTCATGCAGCTAGAGCAAACAAGGTCGTCCGTGGTGGTGGTGCTGCTGCTTCCACCATAACAGAAGTTATGCCAGGTCCAGTTGAGACCATCTACATGCTCAATGGACAGGATATCCCTTACGCCGAAGTTCAGGCTGGTTTGGCATCAGGAAAGTATGTTTTGGTGGGAGACGATCTTGTCGATGCGCCATCTACTACCAGTTGGTCAACTTCCTACGCACCCGTTAAAGCTGCTGCTACTACTCCTGCCACCACCCCTGCCGCCTCTGTCAGTTCAACCACCAAGGCTGCTGCGGCATTCATCGAGTTTTCTTCTTCTTCTGCTGCCAAGGCAGAGTACACTTGGAAATCAAGCGCCGCCGCATCCAAGGCCTCGACCACCACCAGTGCAGCAGCAGCAGCTTCCTCGTCCAGTAGCTCCACCTCCTCCGGCAGCTCCGGTAACTGGCCCGACTTCCCAAGTGGCAAGGTTCCTTGTTCGACCTTCCCATCGGAATATGGTCCCATTGCTATCGATTACCTTGGCTTAGATGGATGGATCGGTATCCAGAGCACCCCGGGTTATACCACCTCTGCTTCCGCAATCGTTACCATCAACACCATCACCAGTGGCGGATGTGTCAAGAATGCTTTCTGCTCTTATGCCTGCCCAGCTGGATACCAAAAATCTCAATGGCCTTCCGCACAAGGAAGCACTGGTGAATCCATCGGTGGTCTTTACTGCAACTCCCAGGGCTACCTCGAATTATCCCGACCTTCCAACAAGCAACTCTGCACCGCGGGATCAGGATCCGTCAAGGTTAAGAACAAGCTCGACAGCGTCGTCTCTGTTTGCCGTACCGATTACCCTGGTCTTGAGGCCGAGACTGTTCCATTGTCCACTTCCCCTGGTAACACTTACGACTTGACGTGCCCAGATGCCAGCACCTACTACTCATGGGAAGGACTTCCAACTTCTGCACAATACTACATCAACCCACAAGGAACTGATGCTTCTGAAGCATGTGTTTGGGGATCTTCGGGTGGAAATGTTGGTAACTGGGCTCCTGTCAATGCTGGTGTCGGTAAAGATTCCTCTGGAACCACTTGGTTGTCAATCATTCCAAACACCCCAACCAACACTTACGGAACCTTGAACTTCACCATCACAATCGAAGGTGATGTCTCCGGAAAATGTTCTTACTCACATGGAACATACTACAACAATGGTGTTGAGTCCTCAACAGGTTGCACCGTAAGTCAATTGATTCATCAGATGTGGGGTTGCAAGCTAACAAATCATTAGGTCTCCGTTACTTCGGGCGGTACCGCCACCTACGTCTTCTCATAGGCGCTTGAGGGTCCTCGATTCCTTTTCATAACTTCCGGTGCACATATTGTTTTCTTTTCACGCGCATATCCATGATTGCGACTTATGATCGTTGTAGTCAATTTTTCATTTACACGTCCTCAAAGTTATTCTAAGCCTCGGATGTTCGAACCTACGCTCGACTTGCAACCTTCGAACAAATTTGTCAATGAGATACCCCTTCCATATGGTCTCTGAATATACTTCGTGTGGCAACTTTTCCTTTGTTATACGCTAATGTTTTAACATTATTGAAGTTGAAGCTGTTTGGGCGTTGGGATACAACGTTCGAGATGGTTGTGTAGGCATGGATGAATTTCTCGAGGGGAAGAG
>NGKI01000017.1:1258298-1299416 GCA_002162615.1 Myriosclerotinia duriaeana
GTTGTGTTCTCAGCAGATGGATGTTTATATGACAATGGGAAAGCCTTCTTTCCTTGAAGCGATCACCTTGGTTAACTCTTTCACGTATCTGTTATGCTTTTTGAAGGAGACTTGCTCCTGGTACAGAGTGCCCCTCTATCCCTACGGCCTTTTATCAATTTGCCGCAGGCACTCTTGCATACGTTTTCATACTGGCTACAAATGTTTGGACGGAGCGCATACGGAACGGAAAATGGCACCATATCTTTCTTCTAGATGGAAATGGTAGAGAGCTATTAGGCTTGCTTTTTTGTGGATGTGAATGGCAACTTGACGGTAGATTGCTGCAGAATATGGTACATGTATCAATATAGGTAGTCTAGTCGGCACAACACAAAGATAGGAAAACAAGGAGATCTGTTACACTCTACAAGTTTATTCTACCTTTTCAAGAAGATTGATGAGATATTTTTGAGAACAGAAAAAAATCAACTATATAGAATGTTTAGATGAAGTGTGCGACTTTATTTTTTGGTGTATACAGATAAATAGAATTTCTTGATTTTTTTCACGTATGTGATTGAATGCCCAGGTGATATGTGATAAGATACAGATGAAGATGAAGATGGATCAGCCATGCCGGCAGATACTTTGAAGTTTGAACCAAACCTTTAACTAATAAACTTTCAAACGGACCACCTTGAACCTTGATATATCAAAGTCCTCAACTCATAGCCCTCAGGTCCTTATTCGTCACTTTATCACTTCATCCTTTTTTTTATTTCATCAAGGTTTATTAATTATCTATCAAACATACT
Source organism: Myriosclerotinia duriaeana (assembly GCA_002162615.1). NCBI lineage: Eukaryota > Fungi > Ascomycota > Leotiomycetes > Helotiales > Sclerotiniaceae > Myriosclerotinia > Myriosclerotinia duriaeana. The sequence goes on from NGKI01000017.1 coordinate 1,259,096, forward strand.
TAGTATTCTCATGATCGCACGCGATACTACTACGGCCACCAGTAGGTTTAGCGTTAGTTTTGAAGCAAGCCTTTTTTGTTACTTGGTGGGTTTATTTGGTTCAGGGTTTTGGGCTGGTATTGGAGGTATATAATTGTCTTTTTTGAGGGGGCTTTTTTGGTTTCTAGGTTGAGGGTAGAGGAGTATAAGGTCAAGGTGCAAAGCACGCAATCGCAATCGCAATCGCAATCGCAATCAAAGAGGCTTATTGGGAATTGGGAGGGTATTGGTGCTTGTGTTTTTGCAAGAGGGGTTCTTTTCTTCGGTTCGAGGATTCTTGCGGTGAGAACTTGTGTGTTTAGGTCGAAGGTCTTTGTGTTTGTTGTGCATAGCTCTTGGTGCGGAATATCGATAATTGATAATTGGACTTGAGTTACATTGCATTGGATTCTATTGCAGCGATTGGACGATTGGACGATTGAGAATCTGCGGGTAAAGGGAGAAATTGCGCGGATATATATTGGGCGGATATATTGCGATATTGTGCGATATTGTGCGGATTGGATATTGATACTAAAGACGCTGTGCTTGTGACGTTTGTGCGAGCAGATATCATGGATCGAGATGCAAGGGAAAGGGAACGGGATGAGAGGGAGAGGGGAAACGCACATTCGCAGACTTCGCAGACTTCGCAGGTTTTCTCGAATAAAACTGCAATCGATCCAACCTCGGACTTGCAATCGCAATCGCAGACGGGTTCGCAGACGGGTTCGCGGACGAATTCACGGACGGATTTAAATAGGATACAGGCGGATTTGAATACCAACACAAATACGAAGATATATTCGACGGAGACGTTACAATTGAGGCCGAGTACTCCGAATGCGCATATTGAAGGAGAATCCAGTTCGAATACATATACAGATAGGCAGAGTCCGAGTCCTGGAGCGAGTAGGAGTGGGAGTGCTAGTGGTAGGGGAAGTCAAAGGATTAAAGAGGGGAAAAGGCAGAGGATTGATAGTATTTTGGAGGTGGCGAGGAATAGGAAGATGGCGATGGGTTCCGGGAGGGGAGATGGTGGGGATGAGAGGGATGAAAGGACGGCGTCTGCGAGGAATGGTGATGAGAGCCAGAGTTCTGAGAGGGGAGGGAAAGGGGAGGGAAACGGGAGTGGAAACGAATATGCATATGGCAGAGAAAGTAGATGCGAAAGTAGCGCAGATGAAGAAACAAGCGTATTACGACGCGGGGCCGATATAAATTATGGTGGTGTTGGTGTAGGGACTGGCACATCTTTCACCGCAGATACGAATAATGGGAATAATAACAATAGTATAAAAAGGAAACTGGGAGCAAACATTAAAGACAAGAGAGGAGGATTATGGGGAACAGGTCGAGGTCGAGGATTTTCGGAGGCTGAAACTGAGGGAGGAGCAAATAATGATAGAGAGGTTGATAGCTATGAAAATAGGGGAGATGAGAATAGGGGAAACAGAAACGAGAGTGGAAGGATAGAAAAATGGTGGAAGAGGATGGTGGAAGAATATGGAAGTATCGAGTTGGAGAATAAGGGGAGTGTTGCGAGGGATCATCTGGCGCTTGGTTTGTGCTTTCTCTTCTTTCTCTCGCTTACTCTCTTCTCACTTGAAGCGTGATCTTGGTCATACATCAGGGGAATAATATACATGCAGATGGATTGGTATTTCGATTGCTAATATCACCTGTGGATAGAAAGGACATTCTTGGCTTGGTTGCGAACTTCCCTCGCTTTTGCGAGTATTGGTATTGCTATCACTCAACTGTACGCCCCTTCCCCTCCCAACAATACCGCTCAACCAACTAACCCTCTTCCTTCCCAGTTTCCGCCTCAACACCTCCTCATCCGACCACCCCGCCTCCCCAGACCCTAAAAACCATCTCCGCCATCTTGGCAAACCTCTCGGCGCTACCTTTGTAGGCATTTCGATTCTTATGCTCTCGGTAGGTTTTCATCGATATTTCGAAGGCCAGTTTTATATCATCAGAGGAAAGTTTCCGGCTAGTAGGGGGAGTATTGCGCTGGTGACGATGATTACGGGGGCGTTGATGGTTACCAGTTTGGTGGTGGTTGTGGTGGGGAATAGGGGGGGTTGGGAGAGGTGAGGGTGATTTGATGGTGATGGTGATGGTGATGGTGATGGGGAGATGGACTAGGTTATTGGGGTGTTGGTGATTGTTTATTGGGGTTTAAGAAGGGGATTTGGGGTAGAGTGGGGAGTGGGGAGTGGGGAGTAAATAATGCGTTGGGAAGCTGAGAAGATATATTGAACGAAACTTGGGATAACAATTTGGAGTTTCGATTTTGGAGTATGGGAGCAGAAAGCATGAAGATAAGGAATCGATTGTGCTTAAGGGGAGGTGGGGTGTGGCTGGGAGATGTTTAGGGATGTTTATGGCTGGATTGTATATAATGAGGATGAGGGGTAAATATCTAGTAGATCAAGAAGTCACGTCGTACCTCTGTTAAGATACTTACAATCAAGAATTTACAATTGAGAAATAGATTGGGGTGAAGTTTGTATACTTCCTACATAATACATATACGCGAATGCAGTTATAAATACTATTGATATCAAGCCATGGCTCGGAAGTCTTTGTGGTTAATACTAGGTGGGTGATTTGGAAGGAGGAATGATATTGATATCGATATAAGTAAAGACTCGGAGCTAGTGCCGATGCAGAGTTAATACCTAGTGTTAGGGGTAGCGAGATGTGTGTGTACTAGGTACTTACTTATAGTATTTGATGATGGATAGTTTGATCGACGATTAGATTAGTCGTTTTTAGGTTTTGGAGATCGAGACGACTGGACTAGGTAGGTGGGTAGGTAGTAGGTAAGGTAAGGTAACTGACGAAAGTCTGTATTCGTTATATTCATAATACTAGCTTCTTCCTAGATCGGATGCGGAAATTGGGGGTAGGGGGTTAGGGGTTAGGGTTTTGGGTTCGTTTACTAGGTCATCTGGGACTTTTTTGATTGTTTGATTGTTTGATTGTTTGGGTATTATGGGAGGTAGGGAGGTAGGGAGGTAGGGAGGTTGATTTCATGTTGTTTTTATGGTTGTTGGTTGTATATTTGTATGCTGGATGCTTTGACCCTTCAAAGGCTAGGGTTTGAAATGGGTTTACTGTGTTTTGATATACTTGAGTTTAGACGGTATGATATTCAGGTCATTGTCTCCGCTACTTTCTGTACAGGAGGGCAGAATCTCCTCCAGATGAACCAGGAGAATTTTGACTTTGAGATACTATTTGAGCAGCTATTCTTCTCAATCATTGCTCCCGGTTTGTTCATCGTAATGGCATGTTGGGGACCACGGAATTGAATTCACAAGCTCGGAAACCTGCTGTTGTGAATTTCCTGGGGGTTCGACTTGTTAGAATGGTATGTATAATGTTACTTCTTCATCTATCTTTAAATACACGGAGGTATGATCGCAATGTGCTGATTGAAATGCTGCAGGCGGCTATTATAACGTATATTGCGTTGGAACTTTCACTTCTCGTAAATAATCACGGTTTGGGGGGTTCAGTATAACCAGCATGTTTATAGCCGCCTCAGTGCTCAAACTTGTGGCGGATCTATCTATGATACCCATGAGTATCATTGATCACAGCAGAAGCACATGCCCATCAGTATTGCTGAATAGCTACTTGTTGTTGACCATTCTACTGGACGCAGCACAAGCAAGAACGCTATTTCTGTCATTTGACAATAAGTCTGGGCTTACGTATAGCAGCATCTTCATCGCAGCTCTAGCACTAGCCCCAGAAGTTAGAATCCTGCTTTAGAGTCCCAACTAAAGTTCAAATGGGTAAGATGGGACGAGAAAAGGCATAGCCCTGAAGAGACGAGTGGCATCTTCTCTCTCGGTGTCTTCTTCAGGCTTGGTAGGATTTTCCTGATGGGATATAGCAATGTTTTGAACATTGAAGACCTTTATCCCCTAGATAGCTCCTTCAGCGCTAAATCACTCCACCATGAGGTCTCCAAGAACATCCATGGATGGGTTATTCTAACCTGAAAGAAGACAAGTCTGGTCTTTAAAACGTGCTAATGCGTACGTTAAAATTCAATCTTCTACTTCCTAACCCTTTGCGCTTACTGCTAATTGCTTTTCCGTTTTGTCAACCTCCCATTGAATTTTTTTTGGCTCCCCTGTCCCATCTAAAATCAAGGTAAATGTTGGATATATATTTTTCGGTTCTAGTTTGTTGATTTACTCCGGTATTGCTGTCTCAAGGACCTCCTACTTGTATAGTAAAAACCATGGAATGGTTCTTTGCGGCTGACAAAATATAGGTTTATCCGCCACCGAGTGTGTACTGTGGTCAGATCCATACTAGCAATGGAGACCTTTCTCGATGTTACCAAAGCTCATATCGGAGCTGACGATGATAGAGCTGCACTTACTTTGATGATATAGAGCGAATTAAGATGGGCTTGAGGAATTTGCATGAAGTTTGGGCGAACATGGTTCACACAGCAATTGCTGGGTGGATGTCATATACTCTTCGTGGTTTCGTCTTCGTCATACCGATGGACTTGTTTTGTTCTGTTTTATTGGGTTGGTTATCCTCTCAAATTTCGCTGGGGACTCTCAGAGATCCTGGGAGTCAGGAGTCCAGAGATGTGTTGGTCTGACGGCTACACTCATCGATAGTATGAAGAATTTGAAGATATCTGGCCTCTTTGGTACCGTTAGCGACTTTCTATAGAAACTTTTTGTTGGGGCACTGGCAGATGGGGCTCAATTTCGCAAAATATTCATCATCGCGGCACTCTTGGTTTATTCCGCTGCTGATCCGGCTCGTCATTAATTTTTACGTTTACTTCACGAACCATTTGCCCAGAAGATATTCGCAGTAGGAATATCCGGTTTTTTGTATTGTTGTACCTCCAATGCTTTCTGCATGGACTTGTGGTCCATCGAGCAGCAAGTACATAGGCGCAAACCCGATTTATTTGTACAACTTACTTTTGAATGTATTATAATTCGGTACCCATGGCTTCAGTGCGATATTGAAAGGTAAGTCTTTTCCTGCCTCTACTTGAGGAGACTGGCTATATGCCAAAACAGCGCTATGCGTTGGGCGAGGAGATTCGAGTCTGCGCAAACATTGTTGCCAAGAAACATCATGTTGCTAATAGCGCTGTCTTTCAAACAAAACCAAGAGGCTGGTGTGGGACGAGGTAAGTAAGAAGTGACAGGCAGAACTCAGACAGCAGCGCCAATTGGGGTCGCTCGACATATTTAACATCTGTTCACGGGTCGCTGCAACATCGAATGGCGTCCTCAATTGATCTAAGCTCCCAGGGTTTCCAGGAATTTCAGATTATCGAGGTGATATCTTCCACTAGCCACGCTGGAACGATTCCATCACGGGAGGGACACCTACGGACCCATCAATCGAGCTTTTGGACGACAGGAAAGTGACCACCATCGGTGCAGGAGCCACAGCCGTGCAGGCAATTCCACATCTTGCACGATGGTCAAAAAATATCTCTATATCGTCCAGCGTACATCTGCGGCAGTGGATATTCGTGATCAGAAGGAAACTGACCCTGGTTGGTAAGTAATTTTTAGAGTTCGCAGTATCTTATTTTTCAATGAGAATGCACATTACTATGATCTCTCTTTATTTTTAATGTTCGAGAAGCTATAAGAGCTAAATACACTCTACAGGAGCGAAAGCAGTGGTCGCAAATGATATTGCATACAAATCACGAAACTCCAGAAATCTACACAGATATGATTTCTTCTGAAAGTTCAAATGAACTTAGATCATTGTGATCAGATTATCCAGTTCAAAAGAAGAGTCTTGATTCATCGTTCGAATTAAAATGGGATATTGACAAGTATTGGACATATTGTAGTGACAATTTATGTCAGGCCAGGATTTCGTCTATGTACAGACACTCTTTCTTTGCTTATCATACACCAGCCCCATAAATCATTCCGTGAAGCAGTTCCAAATTTGTGTTTTCGTAGGTATCATAAAGAAGTGACAAAGCCGAAAGGATGGCAACGAAAACGTTCGAGGAACTTTCATCAAAATATTGCTACTAAGCAGCCTGTAATCAACCTGAAAGAGAATCAATAGAACCGCATCATAGGAATAGTGGTCCTGACAGGCAACCCTGATGGACCGAAGTCAACCGAAGAGCTAACTGCATACATTACAAGTCTCCGCATCATCGATATTCAGCGAATGGGTCGTGTTCGTGATCGCGTCAAGACTACTCCTACGACTCCTATAATTGCAGAAACACTTCAGCTCTGGTAAACTACGTGGTGCAAGCACCCTTTGTTCCACGACGAATACCTTTATACATTCACTAAAAACGTGACACTCGTAGATACGGCCGGCAAAGGTGCCGACTGCCTCCAAGTTGACTCACTTGTCGTAGACAAGAAGTTTTTCCCCGTTGATGTTATCATCTTTGCAATTGGTTTCCGTGCGTCTAATGTTTGTTCTCCGGCAGATAAAGCTAGTTTGACGATTTTCGGTCGCAACAAAGCTTTGATGACCCAAGAATGGGCTTCTAATGGTCCAAGCACGTTACATGGCCGTCTTGATAGTGCCGGCATTGACGATAGGGATGTTTATATCATCGATAAGTCGATAGTAGCGGCGGAATCTGACTCGCTCTTGGAGTAGATCTTAGCGATGATGATTTTTCTACCCTCGCCTTTTGGGAAATGTGCCAAAGACTTGGATGAAGAGTCGATGGGATCGCAGTTGGCCGCGATGACAGTGTGACTAGTTCTAGAGATATATATGAAGACGAGACCTCTATCCAAGCCCCTACTAGCGCTTTGTGATCCTTCGGACTGAACACTGCATGGCAGAACAGTGTATTTATGAGAACAGTGTGGAGAAAAGGATGTTTTGCTCTGGCTGCATTCAGTCGAGCCTTCGGCTATTACATTTAAATAGTAGATGAATGAGAGTACCAAATCAGATCAGCTAAGCAACTTTTATCAAATTTGCAAATCAAGGTGCCTTGGGGGTTTCCCCGATCGTTCGGTAGCTTTACCCAAGCAAGCAAGGACTTGACCCTATCACAATCTACGCTAAGCCAAATCGGAAGGGCAATCATTGATAACCAGAAACTATCTCAATTCTCGGATTTCTCATTGACCATTTGCTTGCGTAGCTAATGCCAATCCTTTCGAAAGATAGACTTGTAAAATAAAATATATGTAAAAAGCCCCCAACGACATAGATCACTACAAGAGAAGTATAACAAGACCTTCAATAGACATTCATATATTGCGGGCTAGCCAGTTGGTGAATATGGAAGAAAAAGATAGCCAAAACATATCCCTCAACTTGTAGAGTCTCAGTGATAGAGAAACATGATGCTATTGGACCAGTAGAGAGCGAATTATGGTCCGTCACTGGTAGATAAATCCGCGAAGACTCAATCTTCTGGTGCAATTCTGTCTTCTCCAAGGCATTCTATGGAGTAATGACAAACTTGCCAATCCCGCCTTTTCCAGAAAAAACTTCCTGGCACCCTTTTCTCACACCTTCAATGTCTTCAAGTTTAACTTCAGAGCCCACAATTGGCTTCAGCTTTCCTTCTTCAATATACGCTCCTAGTTTTTCTAGGTCCTCCCTACTCGGCTCCATCATCAAATAACTGTATGTTCTTCCATTCCAACTCGCCCACCTTCTCAAGCTCCAGTCCAAGAAATCCATGATCTTTGCCATCCACCAATTTAACGTAACTTTAACACCTCCATCGGACACGCCCTCAATGTGGCGGGTCATACGCTCTATGGTTGCGGTACCACCGGGTACCATAGAGATGGAAACTATGACACCTCCTTTCTTGACCAGAGAACCAAGTGAGAGTGTACAAGATGTGGTGTCAAAGAGGAAATCGACTGTTCCTTTCCCTATCACTTTCACAACATCCTCTTTGGTATAATCTACAACTTCAATTCCCCTCCCCAACAATTCATCTACCTTAGAAATTTTCCCGGTGCTTAAAGTAGTAATGACTCTCTCGGCTCCGAAAATTTCTTTTGCGAGTTGAACAGCTATACTACCTGTCCCGCTCATGCCAGCAGGGACGAATACGGTTTTACCCTTAAGCCCACCAGGTAATTGATTATCTGCTCGGAGTATGGATTGATAGGCCGTGAGTGCTACTAGAGGGATAGCAGCCGCCTCAGAATGCGTCAAGCAAGATGGTTTGTGAGCCACGGCTGAGGAGGTTGAGAGACAATATTGTGCTTGAAAGAAAAAGTCAATTATGTCGATTGAATATTTGGAGAGATTGGGATTATCAGATGGACGAGGCTGGCGTATTGACTTGCCAAGATACAGGAGAGAATACAAAGACGGAATGAGACGGTACTTACCAATGGTTCCGCGGTGACGTTCGGGAACGCGGGAGTAGACTGCGTCGCCAGGCTTGAGGTGAGTGACGGAAGAACCGGTGGATATGACAGTACCCGATACATCGTAGCCCATTAGGTAGGGGAATCTGGAGGATGTTAGGGAAGAGCGAGGATGGCACAGGACAATGCTGAGTTTTGATGAGAAAACTTTTGTGACTGCAATATATTCTTTCCATTGGAAATGATAAAAGCCCAAATCTAAAGTTAATGTGACGAAGTATGGAATCGCAGGCGGATCGTTTTGATCTAGGGCTGAGTGGGTAGAGTTCGATAATCGAGAGTGATTCGTCAATAGATCTTCAACGTTTGAAGTAATATTGAACAATGATAGGAACGCCAATGAAAATTGAATGATTGGAGTAGCATTGAGAAAATTATGGAATTTTGAATGAATGAGAACTTATTGCATAGACTTCTATGTACAAGTAAATTTGTTTTGATAATTATAATCAGAATGGCCCGAATGCATTTTCATATCCAAGGTAAATAGTTTTCGAGGTTTGTATCATGAAGCCACATTGTGTTCATGAGAATATATTGGGCGCAATGTCAACTATGATCACTTGCTATAGTCTCAATCTTTCATTGCATTTCGTATATCCCCCCACCATCAAGGTCACGGTAAATTTAGTACCTACTTAACATCAAACATCATCTTTGCAATACTATTGAAACCATTAGCCAAAATTTCTATATAACCTTCTGCCCTTCCCCATTCTGTGAACCTACCCACTTGCCATTTTGACATCAATCGGGTTGACACTCGCCGCTTCCACTTTTATCAACACATCGTTTTGATCCGCGATTTTGGGGATTGGAATAGTTGCTAGGTTGTATGTGTCTGGTTTTCCAAACTTGGAGAGGGCGAGTGCGAGCATTGTGGCTTTGGATTCCATCTTGGAAATGAGCGATTGGAGTATAGACGATAAGGGGAAAAGGAAATGCAATGGAGAATGAAAAAAGCAACGAACGAGACCCTAAAAATTTCTTGGTGGTTAAGAAGAAAAGAATAGAAGGCAATTTCAAAGTGGAGACTAGAGGGAAAAAATTGGCCCGGCTCGGAGACTTTTGATATGAAGGATGAGCTTTGATTGGGTGAGGTTGGAGAAAGATACTGTAGAGAGAGTTGAATGAAGGAATCCCAAACTACCTAGGTAGTATCAAAGGAGACACAATAGCAAGGCTTCATTGAGGTAAAGGGGGCAAGTATACAGAAGGACTATCGCAGCCGACTCCGAGGACGATAGCACCTTTCGAATTTTCGAGTTTCGGGTTTAAAAAGAAACTTTCTAACACATCAAGTTGAATTGGCCCAAAAAAAAACCTGCCTGAGAGGTGTATTATGGTATTCCAGTGTGAGCGAAGAATGTCAGAATGTGTAATCGATGATGATAAAAATGATAACAACTGCACGTGACGTGTAACGTCAACCTAATAACTGGACGCTAATTTCAACATCCGTAGATGATCATCTCTCCTCTATTTAAATCTATCACACCTTTTTGCCTTTCACTCGTTGTACTTGACTTCGAATCTTTATGCAGTTCTATCCTGTTTCGTAATATTCCCAGCGAAAGAGGATTAAATCAAAAGCTGCACTCCACGCTCCTTCACCGTCATTAATTGCCAAATCAGGCAACCCCACCACACGTGCCAATTTAACCTTACATCCAATCAACCCCTCCGTCTCTAAGTTCTGACTCTTCTACAAGCTTACCAAAAGGAACCAACAAGCATTAAAAGCATGGCCATCAGCTTCAAACCAGTGGATGTTCCATCATTCTGTACAACCCAGCTCCATCTCTTAGATCAAGAACTCCAATCCGAGCTGTCCGAAACTTCGACTCTTATAACAGGAACCTCACCAACCTCTCTTCAGCGGGCTGGACTTGCCATTACGAACCTTGTTCTGATATCACAAAGAACGGGGTTGGGAGGAAAGACTGTCGTTGAGCTAGGCCCTGATCCGGCAACCTCTAGCTCCGGCTCTGGGGGAAAGGGCAAAGGTGGCAGTGGGGGATCGGAAGAAGGTGAATTACAGGAACATGGAATTAGAGTCGGGGATATTGTGGCAGTCAGTGAGCAGCCTAGTGGAAGTGCCAAGAAGAGAGAGGTGAAGGAGCTGGAAGAGAATGGGAGTAGAGGCGTGGTTACGAAGGTAGGGAGGAGCGCGGTGTGGGTTGCGTTGGATGAGAATGGAAAGGGAGAGGAGAATGTTGGGGGGATGAAAAGGTGCTGGGTGGTGAAATTGGCGAATGATGTCACGTATAAACGGTTTGTTTACTTTGCTTGTTAATTTTGTTGTTGGTTGAAGGGAGACATGTAAAGGAAATGCTGATGGGTGTATAGAATGAATGGTACGATGGGAAAGTTGGGGAAGATGCAAGAAGCGGAGTATTCAAATTTTGTCAGGGTTGCATTTGGGTTGTCATCACCTTCGCCAGTGCCGGATAATTTGGGGGATGCAGGAATGGAATGGGTAGATCCAAGTCTAAACGATAGTCAGAAGCATGCAATTAAGTTTGCATTGGTTTCGAAGGAGATGGCTTTGATTCATGGACCGCCTGGAGTGAGTGCTACCGAGCTTTCTTTAGAATTTGGTCGAACTTTATGAAGCTTATGTCGAGCTCCCTGCTTGAAATGCGTTTATTACTGATCGTTACGGATTCGGGATGGTTTTTGGTGCCACTGAAATTCTCCGTTGGCATGAAAAAAGTTCTCCAGTGCCATCGAAAACATTGGGATATGCTAGGATAGAAACGTGGAGGAACAATAACTTCTGAAGAACTTACTAATGATTGACAGACAGGGAAAACCCATACCCTGATAGAGCTTATTTTGCAGATGCTCAAACAAAATCTCAGGGTACTGGTTTGTGGGCCATCCAATATATCTGTGGACAACATTGTCGAGCGGCTTGCACCGCATAAGGTACCTATTGTACGTCTCGGACATCCAGCAAGACTTTTACCATCGGTTGTCAATCATTCCCTCGATGTCCTTACACAGACCTCGGAAGCGGCTGCGATTGTACAAGACGTGCGAAAAGAAATGGATACCAAACAAGCGTCAATCAAAAAGACCAAAAGTGGCAGAGAACGTAAGGCAATCTACGGAGATCTCAAGGAACTTCGTAAGGAGTTTCGAGAAAGAGAAAGAAAGTGCGTCAATACCTTAGTGGGTAGCTCTAAAGTCGTGCTTGCAACATTACACGGTGCTGGTGGCTTTCAGTTGAGAAATGAGAAGTTTGACGTTGTGATCATCGATGAAGCTAGGTAAGAGCATAATCTGCTATTCGATTTTGCTTCCCCCGCACCCCCAAGCCTCACAATTTGTGTCTTGTCTTCTATATGCTCCTCGCTCTTTCATACATCGTCAGGCTTGCATTTCCTTTTAGAATATGTCATTTGTAGGCAACCACTGACTCCACCATGTGTAGCCAGGCTCTGGAAGCTCAATGTTGGGTACCTCTGCTGTCAGCTAGCAAGGTTGTTCTTGCTGGAGATCATCTCCAATTACCCCCAACAATCAAATCACTGAATTCGAAGTCAAAGACAAAACCGAAAGACGTAGACACGGAGGGCATTCTTAAGGGAATGACTTTGGAGACAACTTTATTCGACAGGTTACTCAAGTTACATGGAACTGGAATCAAAGTTATGCTTACAACACAATACCGTATGCATGAAAAGATCATGCGATTTCCTTCGGACGAGTTATATGAATCAAAACTTGTCGCAGCCGAAGCAGTCAAGACAAGGCTTTTGTCAGAACTGCCGTATGATGTTGAGGAAACGGAGGATACTATCGAGCCCTTGATATTTTTCGATACACAAGGGGGCGATTTTCCGGAGAAGAGCGAGGAGGAAAGTGTTGATAAGAAAGCTGGAAAGGGAATGTTGAGTGAGAGTAAAAGTAACGAAATGGAAGCGGCTCTCGTGAGACGACATGTCCAACATCTTGTGGATGCTGGGTTGAAGCCAGAGGACATTGCGGTTGTGACGCCGTATAATGCTCAAGTAAGAATGACAACACTGCCTGGTGCTCAACTTTACTGTTTCACCCGAAGTAATGCTAACTCAGCAAAGCTCGCTTTAATGTCTCGATCGATGAAGGAGGCCTTTCCCGGCATTGAATTGGGCAGTGTCGATGGATTTCAAGGAAGGGAAAAAGAGGCAATCGTCGTCTCCCTCGTAAGGAGTAACAGCGAACACGAAGTAGGGTTTTTAGGAGAGAAACGTAGATTGAACGGTACGTCCATTTCTTTTTGCATAGATTTTTCATCTGTTATCTGCTTCCAGAACCATTGAACCCCTCTTTGCATGAATGTCGTCAAATATTCGCCCCCGCATCCCAGTATGATCGCTCTTATAGCAGATCTTTCGCAAACGAGAGAAATGGTTCCTGGCTATAGCATTTCATTTTAATTGATCAACTCTACACAACGGATGCCAGACATTCATATGCCCAAATATCTATGCTATGCGAAAAGAGGAAGGAAAGTTTTGTCATGCAACTGATGTAATTGGAAACTTGTAGTTGCTATGACCCGACCACGACGCTCGTTGACAATCATTGGCGATTCGGAAACCGTCTCGAGGTGAGTTGAGACCTCTTTTTTCTCCTTGCTCACTTTATCCCATCCCCTGAAACGATATACTAACGATTTGTGTCTGATCGATGCAGAGGTAGTAAATTCCTCAAACGATGGATGGATTTCCTGGAAGAAAATGCCGATTTACGATACCCATCAGTAGCGGAGTTGAACTCGTAGTACTGGAATGATAGTTAAAATTTCGGTCAGAACTTCCTGAGATGGTTACAGCACTATGCAATGGTACTTTTAGTAGCTTGTAAAAGTCGAAGCGTTTCTGTACCAAGCCTTGGAAGTTGGAACTTCTTTAGATTTGTGGTTAAAGATTCAAATTCTGTAGTGGAAGAACGTTGCATATGCAGTCATGCATCGAGGTCCGAGGATTCCCTCGGAAGCTTTCGCTTGACTAAGTTGACTTAATTCCTGGCCTCGCTGACGGTCCACAAAATGTCCATGAACACCATCGCTGTCGTGCCACGCGATTTTTTTTTTCTCAGGAAGGTGTGGCACACTGGCATCAGACGAATGACGAACCCCCATTCTAAGCATCCTTGTTGGTTTCATATAGACGGATTTGTGGTGGGCGGGAGTGTAACTAAGAAGATTCTAAGAAATCCCCTCTCCATCTTCAACAAATGATGGCTTTAATACAACAATCACATTTCCATAATTATATTTTCACCGTGCATAGAAATTGAGAAAATAAGTTGGCCGACCTATCGCATCTTCAAGTTTCAAGAGGACAGTGGATACAGGCTGATAAAATTTGAATATTGAAGCTTCTTCAATGCCGCCGTGGCCGCTAGCCATTTCATTTGCATTGAAGAGAGCCTAAGTAAATTTGGATAAATGTACCCAATGTATCACTTGATTGACCTCGGGAGGGATGTACTGGAGGGAGGGATGTACTGCTTGAAGGAGGGATGTACTGGAGGGAGGGATGTACTGCTTGAAGGAGGGATGTACTGCTGGAAGGAGGTTTGTTACGAATAGGTAATTTGTAGGACTGTACGAGGAATGTCATGTTGAGGTGATATTGTGCGTGCGTGCTTCTCTCTTGGTCCGATGTGAGACGAGATAATATTACGAGCAAAAATCCCTTGCCAAAGTTGCCATGCAAAAATGCTACTCCGTACATAGTACTACATAGTACATACAAACCCGCCTATGCATTACTACTGTTTTACTTGGCGCTGTATTACGACATGGAAGTAGAAGCGCAGCGCGTGAAGGAGGGAGGAAATTTAGAACCATGTGGTAAAAGTACCCTGGGATTTGCATACACAAACGTTTGAACTATACTAAGGTAGGAAGAAGAGGTGCATTTAACCGTTATCATACATGATTCATACATAATGTCAAAGACAGACATCATCTGGCAGAGAGAGCAATGATCAATCATACCTACCTACCTAATATTGGTTGAGGTGATAAATTAGTTTGATTTAGAGAGAGAGAGAGAGAGAATGTGTGTGTACTATGATTTATATTGAGTATTAGTATTAGGTGAGGTTTATACACACACGCCAATCAATCCACCCCACTCAAGAGCTTCTTCTCCAAGACTCCAACACACCCATACACACCCTGCATGAACAAATTATGAATTTATGATGAAAAACAAAAACAAAAACAAAAACAAAAAAATATGCAAATAATATTTAATGATGATGATGAGATTGGCTACCGGATATCGGCACTAACTAAAAATAGGGATTATATCCTTTTTTTCAATTACTCTTTTTGGATAAAGTTATTGAAAAGAAACTTCGAAATGTCCCATATGGGCCAGATTCCATTGCTATATCAGGCCACTACCCCGAAGATATGTTGTCCTCGGTGATTCGATATGATATTACGCCGCACCTATTGACTACCTAAGTACCTAAGTAGCCTATTATTGCTATTATTCTCCCTTCCTTGTCCGGCTGGCTGTCCCTTTCTAAAACCTCCACTTTATCGAACTGAACTGTGTCTAATTTGTCAAAGTTCAGTGAACGGACTGGGAGTCTGGGAGTCTGGGAAGTCTGGGAAGTCTGGGACTGGGACTACTGGGACTGGTCACTGGTGGACGGTTGTTTGTCATTCGATTGATTTGATTTGATTGATTGATTAAGCCAGAGAGTCAGAGTCAGAGCCAGAGCCAGAGCCAGAGCCAGGAGTTGAGCTTCGTGGGGTAATAAGTCAGCTATTGATTGCATGCATACACACATACCTACACACACACACACACACACACGCACACACACCAAACCAACAACACGGCTCATAATTTCATACCAGTTTCATTATTGCTCTCTCTTTTTCTCTACCTTATCATAATCACACACACACACACTATCGTGCAGTGTGTTCTCAAGTAGGTTGGTACAAACTTCTTCTCTAGTGCTAATAAATTCACGGGCGATGAGTATTCATTTGTATAGTCACCGGCTTCTCTATCCTTCACCAGACAAACACATACCTACATACCTACATACCTACCTACCTACCTACATACATATAGCCGCCTCAACAGGGATGAAATGATTCATTCTACCTTACTGTTCTTGGTTTGGCTTTGCCCTCTTAGTTCTATTCTTGAATTGATCTCCCCCCGTCCCCGTCCTTTCAATTTTCCCTCTACTCATTTATCTTGTTTCATGGTCACTCCTTGTCAGTAGCTTGCTTACTGGCGTCGCAGAATATATGATACGTGTGATGCGCCCTAAACCGATAGAGTTCCCTGGGTAAAGGGACCCATTCTACTGAACAGTACTGAGTATTGCTTTAAGATATATACATATGTCCTCGAGTACATATATGAACGATTGTGAAAACAAACATTTAATCGGACCAGGGAGACTGTGTCTTTCCAATCTTCTCATCGTCAAAACTTTGCGAATATGCCCAGGAGTCGTTCCATGTTCATCAAACAATCCACAGTCACAACAGCTTTATACTTATCCTCGACCCACTTATGAATGTAGATGAGCAGTTGAAGGAGCCGTTCTAATATCCCGCTCCGCTTCCCAGTAAGATGAGTAAATTTTCAAAGACTGGGACTGGGAAGTCGGAAAGTTCAGGTCGAACAAATACCGCTTCTACCATTCGTGGAAGGATATCTGCTCCTATTCCAATTCAGGACGACGACGAATTTCCAATTCGCTCTCCAGGAACTGGCATAGCAACTCCTCTTGGATCTCTCAATTCAGATGGAATCGAAAAGGTTATGAGAGGGTCTGCAATTTCTGGCCGAGATAGTGCTCTGGCACAAACACAAGGAGATATTGTGATGGGTAGCCACATCGAACCACCCACGCGGATAGGAACCACACCCATAGCATCCCATCGGTCATCCTATAAACCGCCTTCACGCCGGACAGAGGATTTGAGCATTCCCAGGAGCGTATCACCTGCTGGCCGACCATCAGGGTCAATCCTCTCGAAGCCTGTGCGAAAGCAGTCGACTTTGAAAGGAGTATTCGGCAAAATATTTGGAAAGAAACGGAAAGATGCGCCAAATAAGAAGCAGAGCAACGCTGCTCTGCAAAGTGAACAACATCACCGTAGTGTAAGCAGAGACATATTGCGTTACGTTACGATTGTCTAATAATTTGTAGGACCCAATCGCGCTCAGCCGAAGTCCAATGAACACCGCGACCTCACCCAAACGTTCTACCTCTATGCCAATTAATGAGTTTAACCGAGCCCTTCGATCGCATTCTCCTTTCGCCGACCACAGCCTAAAGGAACAGAATACTACAGATCGGGATCCAAATCGCATATCTACACAAACACAAAGTACAACGACAAGGACAAGGATCACCACGGGTAGATTGTATACGCCAGATAAAACACCAGGCTATGTGGATTGGACAGGACTTTCACCGCGACCTGCTAGCGCTCAAGCTAAAGGCAGTAGAGCTCCTTCTGACGAGGATGGTAGTGGCTCAATTGGAATGGCAATCACAAGTGGCAGTCATCCACACAGGCGTTCTAGATCTCTCGGACAATTGCGAGAAGCTGCAAGAGTTGTGGGTGGAATGACTAGACGTCGCAGTGATGAGATTCGATATTGGAGAGCAAGCTACGATCCGGGCCCATTATCTCCATTGTCTTCGAACAAGGCGGAAGGGGACGAGCCTATTTTAATGAATGAGCCTGAAAGTCCACAGCCAATAGAATCTGGGGATCAACCACAACCTTTCAACTTTGGTCATCTAAGCGGATTGGCTGGCATGAAGATCACCCAAGCTGCTGATCTGGCGACGAGAGTTGAACGAATCGAGTCTCGGCTAATTGAGATGGAGAAGACTGTATATCAAATTCATCGGCAACTAAATGGAAACGGGGATCATGTCACTCTCCAAGATCCTCCAAGAGGAGGCAAAAGAGATCGCAGTCTTTCTGCACGTCGTCCTACAACTGATAACTCGGAAATGACTTTGCCAGTCTTACCTCGACACCGACATTGGCACGAATTTGGCGCTCAAAATCGGCTCTCCTCGAACAACAACAACAACAACAACAACACTCATCGTCCCGCATCCTCACCTCTTGATTCTTACCACCCTGACTTTGATGAACCCACCCCAACTCCATACGTGGCAACGACAGATGAACGTGTTCATCTCAGCAGTTCCCATACCACCGGTCGTCCTCTTTCAACCTCCACCACTATCCGAGGTCTTTCGTCCAGCTCTCCTACAATCCAAAAAGATGCCCCTTTGACAATGGAGCACTACAAAAATTTGACGAACATGTTCTTAGCTGAACAATCTGCTCGCCAGCACCTCGAAACTATTGTTCTTACACTACAGCAACAAATTGCTTCCCATCCTCCAATAACATCCACTTCATATCCCACCCCTGATTCTGTCACTGGAGGTGGTCCTATTCTCGACGCGACATCATCAACCAAGA
Organism: Myriosclerotinia duriaeana; assembly: GCA_002162615.1. NCBI lineage: Eukaryota > Fungi > Ascomycota > Leotiomycetes > Helotiales > Sclerotiniaceae > Myriosclerotinia > Myriosclerotinia duriaeana. The sequence goes on from NGKI01000017.1 coordinate 1,277,030, forward strand.
GTACGTTTGAGGGCTTCGCTGTGGACAGTGACGATGATGAATATGCAGCAACCCCAGAAGTCTTTCAGACCCCTAATGAAGAATCAGGAGGTCCAACCTTTGGTGACGAGGTCTTCGGATCGAGAAACGGAAACGCAAATGGAAGTGCTAGACTTAGCGATGACACTGGAAAGGGTGATGCAAGGACGTTGAGTTTGAGTCAAATCACATTAGGAAAGGGTGTTCAGCCTAGTTTGAACTTCTAGATTTCCTCGAAGCATTGAAGATAAATGCCAGAAGGAATTTGAGAATTCCCATCTCACAGTTGCATATCATGGCGTATCTACTATTTCTTTGCCTCTATATATTTTTTTTCTTAACTTTTCAGGATGATACCATAAAGAACTTTTGCTAGTTATCTATTATTTTTCTTATTAATATCCCACTCTTCTGCATTACATCTCTGTATTACAGTACACTTATCTCGATCTCGATCATGAATCTGCCCTTGTCTCTCATTTGCACATCATGAATCTGCGGCTATACAGCATAAAACATATTTGATTTTGATTTTGTCAAGTCTCATTTGTCGATTTTCTTCCAAATTTGTTTATATAAAAAAGTTTAGGATGGAGTTTGGGTTGCTTGATTAAGCGGAATTGGAGTTTCCTACTACTTTGGGTCGAGGAAGGATGGGAATGGGTCTCCCGATTAAGACCAGGCCGGTTCCCCTTTGTTATCTTTTTTTTATTGTATTATATTGTGAGAAGAATCAGAGAAGCCGAAAGAGATGTGGAGGCTGGTGGTAGTATGTGTTTAGGCATTTACATTTACATTTACATCGAGCGAGTGAGTTCATCGATTTTTGGCAAGGAGGAACTAGGACATATAGAAAACAACATAATACATGAATGAATTGATTTCATTCCAAACTATTTAAGTTTTGTGTAGGATTTCTCATATTGAATTTGTGACATTGCTTGCTAGACGAGAAGGTGTACCTTTGGAAACCAGGAAATAGTACGCAAGAGAATTAGACAAATGAATGATATAGTGGATTGAGCAATACTTTAAGGCCATTAATTGAAAATATGAAAGACTGAAAGCAATACTTGAGGCGAGTAGTCGAAGATATAAAAAGATTCCGGTTCTGAGGTATTGACTAGGTATTCTCCAAAACTAACCTTGAACCTTCCCCGCCTCCACGGGGGTTAGCGTCTTTTCACACCCCTGTTGAACCGAGGCCGAGGCAAACTGTGTCCGAGCCACTCTCACTCGCTCTTATCTCATAAATACAACTTCACCTCCACAACATGTCCCAAACCATATCCCAAACCCTATCCCACTGCAGGCCCTATTTAGAACTTACCATAAATTTACAATGGCCGGTCCCGTAAGACAGCCTATTGATCTCCAAGCTTTGGAGAAATATATAGAAAAGCATGTACCAGAAATTAAGATTCCTATAGATATCAAACAAGTCCGTATCACCCTTTCAATTCCCACGTTAATCCTTCTACCCCCAAACGCTCATGGCTGACTTAATTGAATTCAAAGTTTGGATTTGGTCAGTCAAATCCCACATACCAAATACTGGCATCCAATGGCCAAAAATACGTAATGCGCAAGAAACCTCCTGGAAAACTCGTCTCAAAAACTGCACATCAAGTCGAGCGTGAATATCGCGTCATTCATGCATTGGAGAAAACAGATGTACCGGTCCCGAAAGCATATTGTTTATGTGAGGATGAGAGGGTGATTGGCACACCGTTTTATATTATGGAATTCTTGGATGGAAGGATTATTGAGGATCCTGGGATTCCTGGTGTGGCAGAGGAGGAGAGGAGGGAGATGTATGAATTCTACTAGCTTGTGGTCTTATCCCTCGGGTTATGATGAAGAGTTAATGCTGATATGGTGCGAGAATAGGTGGCACGATGCGATTCGCACTTTAGCCAAACTCCATCGCGTTGATATATCGGAAGCAGGCCTTGCAAGCTTTGGTAAACCAGCGGGATTTTACGATCGCCAAATCAAAACCTTTGCCACGATAAGTGCGGCACAAGCTTCGACTGTTGATATTGAGACGAAAGAATCTGTGGGTCAGATACCACATATTGAGGAGATCCTGGGGTTTTTTAGAGACAAAAAATATCAGCCAAAGGATAGAGGGACATTGGTTCATGGAGATTATAAGATTGATAATTTGGTTTTTCACAAAACGGAACCGAGGGTTATTGGGATTTTAGAGTATGTACCATGTCCTAATTTTGCACTTCATTATAATAAGAAAAATTCAAACTAACATTCTCCCTCAGCTGGGAAATGTCCACAATCGGACACCCCCTCTCCGACATAGTAAACATCCTCTCCCCCTACACCGTACTCCACGAAAAGAAATTCTCCTCCCTCCCACAATTTCAAGACGGAGACTTACCTGGTCTCCCATCACAATCAGACTTAACATCTTGGTATCGAGAAATAGCAGGTTGGGACCCAGAATCGGATTTGCCGTGGGGAGTGGCGTTTGGGTTCTTTAGAAATACTTGCATTTATCAAGGAATAGCGGCTAGATGGGCAGTGAGACAGGCGAGTAGTGCGAAGGCAGAGGTGCATGCTAAAGCGAGGTGGCCGATGGGAGAGTTGTGTTGGAAGTTTGTGGGGTTGGCTAAGGAGGGGAAGGGGGAGAAAGCTAAGTTGTAGAGGGGAGATTTCGGAGTTGAGGTTGAGATATGGACTTGAATGGAATGTCTAATCTGGAAATGAAGAGTTTCATTCATGATTCCTTACTATCCCTTGATTTTTGTTTGGTTCATGCGTATATGACGGTAATTTAATTATCTGTTTATATCAAGATTCAAAGAGGCGTCCTCACTAGTCATTTTACAACTGGACAAGTTTCATCCACAAATACAGGAAGAACACACCTCGAAGTTGCAAGAGAGTGTTGGAGAGTCAAGTCCCTGCCGAGGTAAGCAAGAGAATGGTTGCATGTCTACTTATAATGTAGTTCCAGTTTTGTGAATAACAATATTTCAGTGCAACTTGATGGTTGAACTTGAAGGGAAGTTTGGGGATATTTTATATCGATGATATACAGTATGAGAGTTAAAACTGTGGATATTAGTTGGGGATTAGTTGAGGTTAAAAGCAAAAATATGATATCTATCTATTTTGTTGGTAGGATGGGTTTAGTATTCAAATTAATCTAGGACAGTGAAATACTTTCATCTGATTTTAAATGTAACATTGGAACTACAGTGTCCAGACCATTTTGAGAATTGAAAAGAAGCCGCATGAGGGATAATGAAGAGATGGGAAGGGGAACAAAGGGGCATTGGAGGTTAGCTGAGGTTGCCATTTCGTTCTCACAGGTAAAGGAATGCTTGATATTAAATAGCCTAATTGTTCATATGCAAGGATTCCGAAGTTTGTAAAGTGGCGACAGAGTAGTGATTTGGTTCTTTTTTATTCCAGCCTTGGGTATTTTTATTTCTTTGTCTTAAATCTCTATATATCATGTCCAGAATTGTCATTTTTCTATATAGTTCATGCGGAATTGTTACACGCAGATAGCACACAAAGGGGCAGGTGATGAAAGAGAGACGAATGGTTTGATCAAGCACAAGGTGGAAGTCTAGCCTATCATTTAAGTTAGAATAGCAGACTACCCTAGCTATTCGTTGTCTCACATTTAGGGTTCAGAGTGTATTAAACATGTCATTTCGGAAAGAGACCAAGGCCAAGGCCAGTTGACATTAAACCTCATATTCCCAGGGGTCGAATGAATGAATTGGTGAATCTTCAAGACTGTGCTTTATGCCGCTACCTCCAACTTTTATATACATATTTTTTTTAATAGAAAATGCATGGGTACCACTATACGGGCCGCATATGGAATACAAGAAATATTAACGCAAACACTGAGTGGCGTAGGAGAAAAGGGAAGATGAATAGATGTTACTTTTTATTTTTATAAGTCTCGATCAATAAGTTATCGACACAGTCCAATTCCCCCCCGCTAGTCCCTCAACTGCATACCTCCCGCTCGTCGCATTTCCAGCCTCAATTTGATGGGTTGTAGCGGCAGATTTTCCATCACTGCTTTGCAAAATCATCGTTGCGGTTTGATTGGTATAAGGTACGCTGATTGAGCCTGTTGTTCCCGCCGGAGTCGTAATATTAACACCTGTCAATCTTCCCGCTTCACCAACAACCTTAACCGCATAACTGCCGAGAGAAGTCTCAAACCCAGCCTCTATATCCGTCAAACCCCCCAAATTTGGAGCCACACTCCAATTCTTTCCAGCACCACTCGTAACCATCAATCCCGCGCCATAAAATGTAAGTGCAGAAGTAGGACCCGTACTCCAACCGTGAGCATGAGAGACCCTCGGATCATTTGTATATGGCGCATAGTGTAAACTACCATCTGTGGAATATCCTTCAATGAAAGTACTATTCGTCATACGTGGATCATCAAGCATGAAATCTACCCACATGAATTTAATCATCTCAACGGCGCGATCTGCTCTCCCTGCTAGGTAGTGCGCTTGAATCTCGAAACCGCTGACGAAGGGGGAAACAACATTACTCCCACCTTCGGGAGCTGGAGCACCATATTTATTCCAGCGAGCAGCCAGGGAATCAGAGACAAGAAGGGCTCTGGATGGGGAATCTACCAACCCAGAGAAGATTGCCCATGCATTCCCATCTTGTGGATGGAGTGTAGTTAGAGGAAGAGAGTCATTATCTCGATAAAGGTTTGCTGTGTCATCCCAAAGATTGGCGTTCGCAGCTGTTTTGATACCAGCAGCGTAACCTGGCCATGATGAAGTAGCAGCTGAGTCATTGAGAACCTGGGAGAGTTTCGTGCCTAAATTGAGAGTGTAGTAAAGGATAGAATTCGCCTCGATATTATGGCCACCCATACCGACTCTGAGCCAATCAGGGCTGTCTTTAGGAACGTTGGCCATTTTTGTTTCATCAATGAATCCCAACGAGAAATTCATGCCCAGCTTAAACTGTCCCCAATGTTCTTGCAGATAATCGACGTCACCAGTAAACAAATAGTAATAGTACATATCAATGAGTGAATGGAGATGATAAGTAAAACTCCAAATTTTCACGATCGTTGTGAAGGGAATACCAGCATATGGTAGTGCGCCTGAGGAGTTTTGGAGTACCAATAAAGAGTCCAAAGAATTCTTGATGGTTATCATATCGTTTGTAAAGACGAAAACCGAAGGACCTGAAATTGCAATATCTCCAGGCCATACAAGACGATCTCTCTTGGCTCCATCTGTAAGGACACTAGTACCGTCTGATAATCACTTATTAGTGTTTCGCTATTTTCATTGAGAGGAGACACATACTAGCAATTGTGTAATTATTCCACCATGTTACAGGCTCGGTAATAGTACTATTTGAGGTGATGACACCTAAATAAACCAAAGAGTCCCCGGCGGTAGGATCAATGGTACACATATCGTTAGTGTATGCTCCAGCATACCATACTCGATTGACCTGATCATCATTGCTATGGAAGTATCCCGTGTAAGAGTGGAGTTCGTGTTCTGCCTTGTGAGGTAAAGCCGTATATTCGATGGTCAAGTTGGAAACTTCGACGGACCCGGAAGTATTGTGATAGACATTCAAATATCTAAATCCACCGCGTTGGTACTTCGCTTCTGCCTTGTAGTAGCCATTGTTTGTGACCGAAAACCATAAAGCTTCATCGATACCTGCATCAGCGGTTGCATCACATCCGTTTTCGTTGATCCACAGTGAGCTTTCAGTAAAACTAATCCCGATGAATGGATGCTCATCACCATCGACAGAATCGACGTTAAAGGAAACAATACCGGCAATATTCTTTTCGAAATCATAGGTAACGGCGGAAGATGGACCAAATGACGCTGAACCAGAACACCTTGTCACGGTCAATGCTTCCGGGTTAGTGACGGAGCCATTGATATTATACACCGATGCAGGTATAAGCGTTCGAGAGCTTGGTGTGAGGATGTATTCTTTATATGGTACAGCCGTAGTTGTTTTCACAAACAAGCCGAGAAGAGTAAGGGAAAAAGATGAGAAAACCATAATGAGTATCTGTATTACCAGTAAAGAATAAACAAAGTGTAACAGGAATCTTGAATGTTTGAACTAAGACTGAACATCAACTAAGATTGAACATCAAAAGCTTCCCCGATTTCAGAAAGCAATTATTAGATATGTTTCCTACATAATGAGTTTACATGATATACAGTCTACCAAGAAAAACCTGTATCTCTTTCTTTCGTTTCTCGCAAATCTCGGTACAATAAGAAACGATAAATATACTTGATTCCTAAGTCCATCACCGGCAAACAGATTTTTGATGATCCTTTTCCGTGTTTGGATAATTCCGTGGGGTTATACCCCGCGTAGAGGCTGTTAGCCCATACCCCGCTTTATATGAACGGGAATACTCAGAGGGCCATCAAAATTAGTCGACCTTCAATTATGGGATAAACTATATAACACTTACATCATGATACTCGCCGTGGCTTGGGCATTGCAAATATATTAATTATATGGTCGTCCGACGTACGGTACGCGGGTAAAGTTCTAACCCTAGAACGATATTACGGTGTAATACCAAAGGAATAGTGTTAGGAATAGTGTTAGTGTTAGGCCTCGAATCTCCTTTGCTATTACAGTTTACGGTATGTACATCATGCACCCATTGCAACAATTTCTCTCTAGAATCCAGTGAGAATAGACCGAGAAATGCCAATTATCCTGTGCTCTACTCATCGCCCAGTAGCCCTATGGAAGCAAAATAACAGGAAAATCCTGCTATACCTATACTGTTATAATAATAGAACTTTCCTGCTACAGAAGTAAAATGCTTGATACGTTTTACTAACGCAACACGTTTTGAGATTGAGATTGTATTAAAATTGTAATTGAGATTATATTAAAATAGTATAAAACTTAAAATTAAACTAAAAAGGTATTTTTTGTTTTGTATATATTATTACGTTTTCTAACTTGTATTACGTTTTTTAGCTTTTATTTAAAGTTTTTAAACTTTCTAATTTTTCTAATTAGCTTTATATATATATTACTATATTATTATTATTATTAAAGTTAAAGATATATTATATATTAGGATACAGTAAATTACTTTCATGCTACTAAAAGTAAAATAAATTACTCTTATACCATTAAAATTAGTAAAATTTAAATCATTTTACTCTTATGCCATTTAGATTCTATACTTCAAAAGGCTAGAATCTGTCACGGAGTGCAGGGATCGAAAACTCAAGGATCAAATAGTATATTTTAATTGAAGTTGTAAACTATAAAGAATCAAAAATTAGCTATTAAAAGAAAGTTGTATTTATATTGTATATATTAATTTAGCTTTTAAATTATATGTATATTAAATAAGCATTTTGATATTATTCCTTCTTTTATACTATATATCTTTATGTAGTTTAGGAATTAAAAACTATATTATAGTATCAAAGTAGAAATACTTAAACAAACCAGAATTTAGGAATCAAAAGTTATATTATAATATTAAAGTAAAAGTATTTAAATAAGCCAAAAATCAGGAAAGTATAAAATTAAAAGCTATAATTATAATAATTAATTAAATTAAACAAAAACAAAAAATTAGTTGTAAATATAATATTTAAGAATTAATTGTATTAAATAAAAATACTTAAATAAACCAAAAATTGGAAATCAAAAACTATATTATAGTATTAAAATTAATTATATTATAATATTGAAATAAAAGTATTTAAACAAGCTAGAAATTAGGAATCAATTATACTATAATATTAAAGTAAAAATGCTTAAATAAACTAGGATTTGGGAATCAAAAGTTATACTATAATATTGGAATCAACTATATTATAATATCGGAACAAAGGTATTTAAACAAACCAGAAATTAGAAAAAGAACTAGAAAGCTAGGAAATTAGAAAATTAGAAAACTAAAAAGCCAGAAAACTAAAAAGTTAAAAAGCTAAAGAATTAAGAAAATAGAAATCAAAAGTTATACTATAATATTAAAGTAGAAGTATTCAAACAAGCTAGAAATTAAAAACCAAAGAATTGTAAATTATAACTTTTTTTTAAAATATATAAAAATTATACTATTTAATAAACTAAATATATTAATAAATAATTTACTTTGTTATAGAGTATAAAGATCGAAAACTTAAAAATCAAATAGTATATTTTAATTGAAATTATAAACTATAAAAAATCAAGAACTAACTATTAAAGAAAAGCTATATTTATACTATACATACTAGCCTAGCTCTTAAGTCACGTGTATACCAAACAAGCACCTTGACAGAATCTAACTTAAAAAGGTAAATTCTACCCTCCTATTATAAAATCTAAATAAACTAAATTCTACCCCCCTCAACTATAAATTCCATACTAGTAAGCTAAATTCTACCCCCCTTAACTATAAATTCTACCCTTTTAAAAACTTCGCTAATAAATTAATTTAGCTAAAATTTAAACAAATCGCACTTTCTAATTTACAAATTTTTGCTTTTTCCTTTAACTTTAAACCTCTCTATACTATAATAAATACCCCTTCTACTTTTATATAATACTTAAAACTTCTAAGGTTTTGATTTTTAAAAACTATTGAATAAGTAATATACAATAACATCAATAATATACAAACATATTATAAATACATATAAATAATTATACAAAAAAACTTCAATTAATCATCTAATTCACCTCTTCTAAACTAATTCAACAATTTCTATTACAGAATACAGGGATCGAAAACTTAGGGATTAAATAGTATATTTCAATTAAGGTTATAAACTATAAAGAATTAAAAACTAGCTATTAAAGGAAAGCTGTATTTATATTGTATATATTAGCCTAATTTTTAAATTATATATATATCAAACAAGTACTTTAATATTATCCCCTTTTTTATATTATATATCTTTGTGTAACCTAAGAATCAAAAGCTATATTATAATATTAAAGCAAAAGTATTTAAACAAACTAAAAATCAGGAATCAAAAGCTATATTATAGTATTAAAATCAACTATACTATAGTATTAGAACAAAAATGCTTAAACAAGCTGAAAATTAAAAATCAATTATATTATAGTGCAGTCTTGTAAACCCGTTTCAAATCCTCCAAGTGGGAAAGACAAAGTCTAAATGCTAGCTCGGCACTCAACAATAGCAACACGTAGAGAAGTAACCAAGTCCTATTCCAATGCTTTGGAGTTACTACTAATCTTGTAAATCTTTCTTGGGGCATAACCCAAGGCCAATAGTATTCTATATATACTCTCCTCAACCCTCTCCCACATTTGTGGATCCATGAAATGTTATTAATAAGAATGTATGACATTATCATTAGATGATTTTATTACTGCAATGCATTGTATCGAGTAGAAGACCCTCTTCTCCGACGAAAACACCATCACCATCTTTTAGTTCAACGAGGCTTATCGGGAAGTGCACCGACAGTAGTTCAAGCAGTATACTAGTCCTTTTAACCCTTTACCCCCCTTTGGTCCTTGTATATCCCTTACAGCCTTCTTTTGATAAAGGCTCTCTACATAGGTGATCTTATTTCGAAGGTCAGTTCGAATTTTCAGAATGTTGAAGTCGATCCAAGTGTGTGAAGTACAATAAGTCTTGGATCTACTACTCGTCTTGGCCTATATTTCACATATGCGATATAGTGCTTTTGCATTTCCTGGCTGAGACATTCTCATAATATCAGCGATCGCTTTTCCATTTCCGCTCTCAAAAATCAAAGCCGCCTACAGATTGAATTCAGCTTCTCTGTATATATTTTTGGATGATATCCTTCTATGCAGCATTTTTGTTTAAGAAGGTGTTGAGATCTTTGTATTTTCCTGGTATAAGAAGGCTGAATAAAAGGCTTTCGCTCTTATATCCTTTGTTTGGCTGAAGGTTTAATCAACAAGAATAACTAGAGTAGATGTGAAACCTTACTTCCGCGTCGCTTCAGATCTATCCAGTAGCAACTGGAGAGCGATGTTTGTTGGTCTGAGAATGATTAGTATATATTTAACGCGATTTAAGAAGGATCCTCCTTCTCCCTACCCATCTTCCATTCTCCATTCTCAATACTTATACTCTTCGTCGTGCTCTGCAGCTTCCTTTAGTTTTGATTAAAAACCCAAGTTAACGATTCCTTGTTCTTTTTCTTACTTTTACTTTTTTACTTTTTTGATATTTCCTAACAATATAAATATTAAAAACTTATTAATATGTGCTTTTATTTTCTTTTTGAGAAAACTTGTTAAACTTTTTTAGTTTTTTTAGTTCTTTTATCTTCGCTTAAGATAAGAGTTAGGTTTTATTTTATATTAACAACCTTTTATAGCGATATTTTTACTTTTTGAAAAGGAAATCTCTTCTAACCTTTAAATCTGATACTAATATTATCTACAAACTGTATTGAATAAAGTATTTGACATTTAAATATATCAATCTGATTACTCTTTTTTCATAATCCAAACATCTTTTATTTATCAATTTTTAACTTTTTGTAATATAAAAATTGCAATTTTAACCAATTGTAAGTTTTAGTTACTTCACTTTTTCAATTACAACTTTTATAAATATATACCTTCCTTTCCCTTTATCACATTGATTTTCTTATAAAAAACTTATCATTTATTACACCCTACTCTTTCTATTTTTCTATCTATCCACTATTACCTAATCAAATTCGTTCTATTCTTATATCCTCTAGATTTTGAAATTTCAATTATTATAACAAACTAAAAGAAAAGCAAAGCCAAAGCTAACAAAAATAACTTTAGTTAAAGATATGATTAATACTTATAGGTCGAATGTTGTAATAGCCATATCCATCTGATTATCTGAATGAAGAACTCTCCTTATGTGGGACAGCCAACGGAAGCAAAGTGTGAAGAAATGGCTCGATTTTGGGAAGAGAAGATCAGTGCTTGGAATCCCAATCCGGAACGCTATCCAGATGCACGAAATCCCGCCTCTTTAGAATTTGTACAAATATTCAATACATATCGAGGATCAACTCTCTGCTTTTATGCACAGATTGCAAATGCATCGTATATGCTATCCCGAACAATGTTTAGTTTCTACAAAAGATGGGAATAAGGAATGTCGTTTCTTTTATCCTAGAGAGTTGCAAGATCATGGAGTCGTTGATAAATCCACGGATAAGAAGATGTAGCGCTTTGCTCCGAAGCGTAACATAAAGAATATGAATCAATGTGCTCCAAACATTATTATGGGATGGTTAGCAAATTCAGATATTCAACCAATAGTTTCTGTTAGGGCATTAGTCAACTACTATACCAAGTATGCTAAATAAACTTCTTAGTAAACAGGATTGGTCTGCTCAAGAAGTTTCCCACCATTTATTAGTGATTCCTGCACAAAGTTCTACTCAGAAGGTTGTTCAAGTTAATCTTAGGCCAGAGAAGGAAACATCGACTATATTTAGCATCGACGAGGATATCACCAAAGAACAACAAAATGTAGTATAGAGATATCAATGCCGTTTCGAAAAAGTATCTTTCGATAAAGAAATGACAGAGGCAGAATTGACAGAGGCAGAGTTGACAAAGAAGAATAGCCTTTTTAATCGATTGAATGACCTGACTTTATTAGATTAAGTACGGGTATGGGATTAAAAAAATCTTTGAGAGCAGCCAAAAGCTAAACTTTGTGTTTTGAGTTTATACCCGCGGTATAAACCTAATAGTGGTGATGATGCAGAGTTGAAGAACTATTCCCGGGTTAAGCTTATGCTTTCACATCCTTGGGAGAATGTTTTAGATCTGCAACGTATCGATGGGCATGTCTTTGATAACTTTCGAGAGGCGTATGCTTGTTGTACTAATCATCATTTTGATCATCCGGATAATTATTATGACGAAGTTAAGGATGATGAAGAGTTTGATGACGAGGATGATCGAGAGAGTGTCGATAATCTTCTTGAAGATGATGTCTAGAATCTCTTCGAGTGGTTTGCAGGCAATACACCAGCCGCGGATGGTGGTTGTGAGATTGATCCTGATAATATCGGCCATCGAGATTTTGACAGAGAGTATGACTGTTCCACAATGCTTATTTCCAACGCTCCGAGACAGTTTTCTTGAAGATTTAAAGCGCGATACAAGAGTTAATCGCCCTTTGCCCGGGTTGAACTTTGTTAGATTCGCTCAACGAGCAACAAAGGATCCTATATCGGTCCGTCACCGATCATTATGAACAAGTTTTGGACGGACAGAATCCCCCTCGGTTACTGATCAATTGCGATGGAGGAGCAGGTACCGGAAAAACTTATACTATCTTGCAATTCAGCTCCAAACTCGAGGAGATGGCCGCAAGTCATGGCAAACCCAACCCATTGATTCGTTGTGCATTTACAGGTGTAGCGACATTCAACTTTTATGGCAAAACTATTCACAATCTCCTTTGGATCATCCCCAAAGCTAAAAGGAACTTGGACCCTTTATCAGCGCCGTCGCTAAATAGCTTGCAGAAGATATTTCGAGATTGCTATTATCTAATTGTGGATGAAAAATCCATGGTTGGGATGAAATTATTGATCCAGATGGATTGCCGGTTGCGTCAGATATTCCCATCTCGTAATGATTTGCCCTTCGCCGGTGTGAATATTGTTATGTGTGGTGACTTTTGGCAACTGCCTCCAGTTTTGTCGAAGCCAATATATACTATGATTCAAGATCCAAAGTACTCAGAGCTTGCCGCTGCTCAAAGATTGTATAGAGCTTTTTCTCAGACCGCCTGTCTCACAAAGTTTATGCGTCAGGAAGGAGAAAGTCAGGAAGATACCAAATTTCGAGAGGCTTTGGCTCAACTGCGTATTTACAATGTCTATCACGGAGGTTGGGAGTTTTTGAGTAAATGTGTAGAGCTAAATTTTTTAGTAGAGGAAGCTATCACATTCCAAAATAAGCTGAAACCATATTACACTAACGATTACATTAATGAGTATAATAGCAAGCGTCTTCGTAATCTAAGTAATCCTGTGAAAGTTTTCTATGCTTAATATATTGGCATTCGAGCTATTCATGCTAGTAGCGATGATGCGGATAATCTACATAGTGAGATTAGATTGGCTATTGGAGCTCGAGTAATGCCAACGGAGAGTTTTTGGGTAGAGAATGGTTTGGTTAATGGCATTATGGGTACTGTGAGGGATTTTGTTTAGGAAGCAGGTCAATATCCTGACAAGGAGTTGCCGAAAGCTATCATGGTTAAGTTCGACCGAGATAATGTAAAAGGTGATGGATATTTTGGGCCATACTTCCCAGATACTACTTGGTTTCCGGTCGCTTTATCCATAAGGGAATTTGTATACAATGGTAACAATTGTTTTCTAACTCAATTCCTTTTTCGAGTTGCTTTTGCAATTACAGTTCACAAAAGCCAAGGGCTTACTTTACCTCAAGTTGTATTGCGGATAAACAGGGAGCATGCACCTGGGCTTGCTTATGTAGCGATATCTAGGGTCAGGAAGATTGGTTCTATTATGTTTGAGACTGCTTTTGATATAGGTCAGTTTGTACAAAAGGGAAGTCTCAATATTCGAGATAGGCAACGGGACTATAATACTAGAACTACACGAGTAATTTGGTGCCATTGGTCGATTATCCACTATATAAACCAACACCTCCATCTCCAGATTCTCCGCATTTACTATCTAATACTCGCTATAGCTCTAACTTCCTTTTGAGCTTCCTCAGGCAAGTATGAATCTTCCAAAGCCTCTACTTGTAATATAACCAGTTCCTCTAGCCTCCTTGCCTTTAAGGTATCTAAAAAACATAATATTGTTAGTTATAATGTATATCAATTTCAATATGTGAAATGTTCACTTAATAGATACAATCTCTCAACCAAAGCAAGCGATACAAAATATGCAGGCACAAAAGGGTTGATGAAGAGAATCCATAATCATATTTCCATTATGTGATAAGAAACCAACATTTACCAAAATGATTCATAAAGTAAAGTAATAGACAGGGCTTTTTTGGTTGATTGCAGTACAAGATATGCAATATCCGGAAGATGGTTTGGAAATCCGGCCCGGGCCTATAATTACATACGTTTTCTTTAAAAAAAAAAATTAAAAAAATACATTTAGTCCAAAATGTTCTTTGGTAAACAATGCTTTCCTTCTCTTCGTGTTGTCAAGGGAGGGGGTAGTTTTGGTTACAAATTGACATATTCAATAATGCTAAATAAGGGTAATCTGATCGTTAGAAAAGTACTATAATCTATTACTTGGTTCTTTACTTTGTAGTAAATAAATCATAAAAAATGAAGTCGATTTTTTCATTTTCAAAACTATCTGTTATATTATTTTATATGATTTCCTTCGAGGTTCATTATTCTTATTATACTGTTGTTTATATAAGACTTGAGGAAGATAACAATCTCGGAGGTATTGCTTAAGCAGAATCACCTAACCGTGTGTTTGCTTCTGACAAACAAAGCATTGTAGTTTTTTCTAAAACGGTAGTGTATACAAACCTTAGTCTTTTTTCGATTGCAATATTAAAAAGGTGAGCAGTTTGTATCATTGTGGAATTTAATGAATTTTGCGATATGCATTAAGTATTTCTATTCTATTAATTGCAATTGATGACCTCCTACCTGTATTAGAAACTCGTTCATTAGCCCTACTACAAATCTCTTATCTTTGCAAACTTTCAAAGCATCTATTTCGTGTAATATAATTGTTATAGCTTATCGTTCTTGATTTTATACAATTATATATTATTCTATTAATACAATAGAAATAGATTTTACCGTTTGCGTTGATACTTTTCAAAACATATGAATTGGAGTATTATGCTATCAAGTTTTTCTAGCTTATATACAATCGCCCGATCTTTTTACCTTGTATTACAAATGTATCTTCTTCCTGGATATTAAAGATAGCCTGAAATCAAGATATATTATTACCGAAAAAGATTAGCCAGCCAAAATCGAGTTTGAAAAGTTGTATTCTAATTGTGTTATGAAATTACTTTCTTTTTGATGAGTGTTACAAGCTAATATTATTAGATTTTGGTTTTAGATGGACAAGTATAAACATAACAAATATCGAAGTAAAGTTGGGGAAGTTTTTGAATTTGGAAAATATCAAACTAATTTATTTTTATAACTATTTTAATAATCTAGGTATACAATTAAAAACTACAATCGAAGTTTTAATTATATATATTTATGTTTTTGGTAAAACAAATGAATTTAAAGTTCAATATAGATACAAAATTAAACCTACAAGTGATAATACTAAAGCAATAGTTATTAATAGAATTAAGTAGATATTGTATTCTAAATTAAAAACAAAAGAACAAAACAAATTTCTTAGAAATTTTGTATGCAAAGTTTTTTATTTTGTAATTCGATATAATAATATTCAAATAGTAGTTTATTCAAAAATCTGGTTGCTAATTGATTATATTTTTTAGCTTACTTAATTAATGATATTAATTATTATTAAAAAAAACTTTCAAAAAGATTTAATTTGGATTTGTATTATTCTATTTAATTGGGATAAGAATAGTATTAAATTGTATATTTTTGTTTTAAATATTTTTCCGATTTTTGTTAATAGATATATATTGTAATTGAAGATAGAAAACATTATTATAGAATTAATATACTAATCTTTAAAATATATAAGAATAAATGATAGCAATATCTTTTTTGCATTTGATATTAGTAAAAAAATATTTGTTTGTAAAACTTTTTATTCTTTATTGATTTTTTATTAAATAAAAGTTTAGGATTTTAATATTTGTTGTTAAATATCTAATAATTTAATTTAAGTTAAAGAAATTATACTATTTATTAGTTAGCTTTCTTTTCTATTTTTAAAAATATTAGAAATCCTATTAATATTATTATTAGTATTGTTTGCTAGATTAGGAATTATATTACAGCTTTGGGAATCGTATATCTATAACGAATTTATAAATGAGTTAATAGATTACAGCTATTTTAAATCAGACCTAATCATTTCAAAATCAAATTTCGTTAAAAAAATATACGTATACTATAGAAAGTCTAAGAAAAATATAAATAAATGTTATTTCATTTATAAAAAAAAAATCAAAGTTATAAGATAAACTTTCTTTATTATATTTTTACAATTTTTAACTATTATTGTTGATATTAATGATTAAATGAAATCTTAGTTTAATGAATAGATATGTTTTATTATAAGTTTCTTTATTGAATAGTATAAGAAATATTATATATAATCTAATTGTTTTTCATCTTCAAAATTTTTTTTGATAAAAGGATTTAGTAATGCTGTGGTTATAAAAAAATGTATAGAGGAGTTTTTTAAAAAGAATTAGTATTTTCTTAATACAAAACTTATTTTATTAAGGGAATTCAATAGGTTTGTAGATATTATTATTAAAATAAAAAATAAATATTTAACTATAAATAATACAACTTTTGTAGTTTATAAAGCTATAATCCAAGCTATTATAATTGTTATATCAATTAGAAAAAGCTATTATTAAATAAAACTTGCAAAAAAGGAATACTATAATAAAAAAAAACATACTAATATACCTTAAGCAAATATTGTAATAAACGATATTATAAATAAAGATAGCAAANNNNAAAAAAAAAAAAAAAAACAAGTAAAAACTATTTAATAATAAACTTAACCAATATATTATTAAATATTAATTTTTAGTAATATAATATTAAATACTAATTAAAAAGAAAATTATATTGTTGATAACAATATTAGCAAGATACTTTTTATTAGAATAGTAGAATCTTTTAATAAAAAGGGGTTTGTAGAAGTTATAGATTACAAAATACTTATAATAATATTCATTTGTTTAAATATAAACAAATCTTAAATAATCGAAAATAATATATATGATATTGAAAATAATAATGCTAGAAATAAAAACTAATTTTATTAAAGTATAAAATTTCAAATAAAGAAAACTATTTTTGAAATTAATTTCGATTTTAGTATTTTTAAGCTTTTGTTTAATATTAACAATTTAGTTATTATTAATGAATACTATATTGTTAATTAAATCATTTTTGTTGAAATTATAAGTATTGGGATTGATTTTTAGTGTTCTATTTATTTGTTTAATTAAAATTTGAATAATATTCAAATCAATATATAAATAGTATATTGAGTTTTATTTTTAAATCTTATAAAAATAATCTAGCAATTTTATAATATTAGTAATAATAAGATTGTAAAGTAGAATAGTAAAAACAACGAATTTATATTAATAAAGATAGATAAAACAAAGGCTAATAACGATAAATATAAAATTAAATAATTCAATTTTAAGAATAAGCTACTTTTTCTAAGTTTTGTTGTATTACATTCAACTTTAATAGCTATTGCTATTAACAATATAAAAGCAACTGCAATATCAAAAAGTAACAAACGATAAGGATCTGAGCAGTTAGAAAGGCAATCTAGAAACAAAAAGACTAAAAACTTAACTTTATTTTCTCAAAATACAAATGCAAGTGATAAACCTCTAATAGAACTGCAAGTTAAGAATAAAAAAGTGGAGGATATACTAGCGTTTACCAGTTTGGAGTCAGAAGAATGCTAGTTTCCAAGCTTAAAATCTTTGGAAAAATAACAACTCGAGAAATCGCAATCAAAGCCAAATAGAGATACAGAACAGGAAAGTATCTACATTAGCTTTGAAATCCTATCGAAAAACATTTCTGGTTTGAGTGAGACTACTAAAAAGCCAATTTTCAATGATTTTGATTATAACGAAGAGTACAAAGCTACAATGACAGAATATATCGATCAATTTCGACGCGAAGAATTATCCAGATGTGTAATATTTGAGCGCTTGTATACTCATTAACTAATTTTTCTAGGCTACAAGCAAGCTTCGATTTTGAAGCAGTTATGCATTTCAACGAGCAAACGTGGATTCAAGTCTGCCAGTTTATCCATCATAAGCCAACCCTAAAGAAACCAGAATATTGTATTAAGGTTTCTAGCGGTTTTGGACGTCAATTACTACTTTGTCAAATTCATAGTGTATAGCATAATCTTCGTCAAATTCATAGAGTTGCAAAGTCTATTTTTCTATATCACATTATAGGTATTAGGAAAACCACTATAGCATTTACAATCCATTGAATTCAACATATCTTTAATATGATATAGACTAATATAAACACTAATCCGAAAAATCATATCGAAAATAGCAAATGTCCAATCAATAAAAAGATGTTTAAAAAATATAGATTCGATTGCCCTTGCTCTACTAACAATAAAAATTATTGGTTAAAAAAGAGATTAAATGTTACTTTTATTCTTATTCCCCTTAATCTTTTGAATATTTGGAAGGCCAAACATAAACAAATCTTTAAAGACATTCGTGATTAGATTTTGGTTAAAGCACATAATACCACTAATGCTAGTGGAAGCAATCAATTGGATAGTAATACGCAGGCTTTATTGGAAAGTGCAGAGATTTTCCTAGAAGATAATAAAGATGAATCTCTAAATGAATCCAATGAAGATGAATCTTTAGATAAATCTGAAAAGCCGAAAAAGCCATCAATCTATACACTACACCTCCAAAATAGGAATGCATTTGTTATTACTATACTAGATTTATATACCAACCAATTCTTGAACGTATTTCGGTATATAAAGTTATAACAGATCTAGCCGCTAAATAAACTATCTACCAACAAATAAGAGCAATAATATATAATCAAATTCCAGAAACAAACGCAAAACACATTAGTTTATTAATTATACATTATCTCTTTACTAATCAAAAACGAATTCCAAATTCGAAGAGCAACAACTATTAATGCTATCCAGGATCTTCAAATGCAATAATATATTCAGAACAAAAAGAAATTGCTATAGAATTGTGGATATGAAGTCTATTACTAAATTACATTAATATTATTAAGTGGTATGCCTTTGATAATAGGACCATTGGATATTTCCGGTTTTGTTAAATTGATATATTGCAATAACTGAAAGAAGAATAAAGTTTTACAAAATTGGATACATAACAAATTGCAGGATTTTAATGAAAAATGGAAGAAATGGATTGATAATAGATCGAACACTTCTAAAGATAAATCTCAGAAAATAACTCAAAAGGTTAATCTATTAGTAAAGAAACTTATAATTCGATGGATTACGAATAGCAATCTTCTTGGTAAAAAACCTATTATTATATTATAGAATCAGTATTTTGAAATCAAATGCAATAATGGACTATACTGGACTCCTAAAGTTGACACTCTTGGTCAAGAAAAAGCCAAAAAACTTAAGAAAAAAGAAAAAAAAACATCGAGAAAAATATCACAATCCTTAAGGATATCAGCCGTTAAACAAAACTAATGTTAATATCTACTATCGTTCTCGATTAATCGTATTTTTCCTATATCTCTTGAAGCTTACCAATGATAATAGCATTTCCTTGAAATTGATAAAACAGAAATGGATAAAGAAAACCATAAGAAAAAATCCGGAATAGAAACAAAAGACAAATACAAATCCATACTTCAAGTATTTGATAGAAATTGTTGAATCTTCAAGCAAGCTTTATAAAATCGAGAAAAAGATCAATAAATATAAATACTTTATTGATATTGAAAAGAAATTAACAAAGCAAATCTTTTATTCTTATTTTTTTATAAATGCTTACATTATATATTTGGTATATTTAGACTTCTATTTATAAAATTATAATAAAATATTAAACAAAAAGTTTTAGTAGATAATACATATCCTTAAAATCAAATATAAGGATGTTATTTTCTTGTACAAGCCTTTGAATCAAAAGAAAATCAATAAAGCATTAGCAAGATTTCATATCAATGTCGATGATAACCCAGCCGAGAAACAGAAAACCGCCAGATATATTGTTTCGACTAGTTCATCCTTTGCTGTAAAATTAACTCTAGCAAAGGCTATATCAGTCAGCTTCTTAAAACCAGATTATCATGCAAATACCATTACTTAAGGAATTCATCGCCACTATCGCCAAAAGAATAAAAACCTAGATTATAATATAGAATCCTAGATATTTATAATGAAAGATAATAAAGTAAAAGAAAGAATACTCGATATTAATAATCTACACAAGCAAATTATCAATGTAACAAAACATAAAGTTAACGATAATGTGAAGAAAGATAAATAGAATATAACTTCAAATCCTTCGATCTTTTCTACTAATAATACCAATTTTACTTTTTTAACTACTATTTATTTATAGGTTAGTATAAAAATTGATATAACAATTGTTATCCTAAACTAAAGTCGAAGCTGTTGAATTTTTTCTTCAAAATGGGAATGGTGAAGGGGTACAAAAGTATAAAAAGGTTTTGTAAAATAAAGCATTTGATGTAAACAAACTAGTATAATTAACTCTTTAAAATAAAAATACAATCTCTTTACACAAGAATAATTATTATACAACTTCAAATACTAATTATATACAATTTATCTTTGCATATTGTACTTTACACCTTCCTCAGCAATATAAACTAAATAATTCGTTGAAATCTTAGTTAAATAGAAATATACAACAAATTTTTAAAATAGTATCAAAATCAAGATTTGAAAGTGAAAAATTGGTAGTAATTAAAAGGTTAAATAATAATCTTTTAAGTATTAAACCTAAAACTTTAGTTCTTTTTTAGTTAAAAGCAAATCAGGATTTTGGATTTCTAATACCAATTTAATTGATAATAGTATCATACAACAATAACTATTATTAAATCCAAAAATCTTATACAGATCTTTATTATTAATTTTAACAAACCTTATAAATCTTTATATACAATTATAATTTCTTAATAATAAAAACCATAAAAAAAAATCAATGTAATTACAAAACATTATAAATAATAATTAAATAATTATAATATATTTTACTCGCAAAGTATTAATTTTAATAACTATCCATCAAACTAGAATTTCAACGTTTAATTTCGATATATAAATAAGCTTAAAAATCAACTATTATAAATCTTTATTAAAGAATTAATCAAAGTATATCTTCAAATTACTATTACAATAATACCAACTATAAATCCTAAATATTATTCCAAGTATACTTTTATTCACTTACTATTAAAAAAGTCTTTAATATATTAATTATTATTTTAATACTTAATAATTGTTTACTTTTACTATATATACAATTCAAATTTGCTAACTAACTCTACAAAACAAATTCCAACGTTTTTGAAAAATAGTTAAAGCTTACTTAAAACTGCAAAATAGATTTGTTTTATATTACTTTTTTAAATTACACTTTTAATATTTTTACAAAAAATATTTTAATAATACTTATAAACTATTTATTATTACAATTATAGAATAATAAATTTATATAATTATAAACTCAAATGATTTATCAATATTATATAAAAGTATTTCAATATTTATTTTTAATAAATTTATTAAAGATTTTTTTTTAAAAAAAAGATACAAATTTTGAAACAATTAAAATTATATTTATTAAACAAATTAAAAACTAAAAAAATATTATTACATACACTAACAAAAACTTTTTTAAACAGTAACTCTAACCTAGTAAACATTTTTAGCCATTATTCAACTCCGATTATAAAAAGCACTAAAAAAATATCGCTTTTAACATTTTGTTACAAAGTTTTAATAAAACTTATATCAACAATAGTTTTTAATAATATACCTTACAAAATCGAATTAAATTTTAACAATATCTTTTAAAAGTTTAATAATAATAATTAAAAAATAAACTATAAGTTTTCAAAATTTATAATATTAAATATTTACAATACAAAAAATAAAATTTGATTAATAATACTATACTATATTCAACTTTTTTGCAAACACAAAAGTAATACAATTTGAATAATTTATATTTTGAAAAACAAAATAAAAAATATAAAAATCAATAAAAAAGATATTACATTTTTTTAAGCTTTTTTAAATATAAATTGCTTCCTATTAAAGCTTTATAAATATAGAGGGTGAGCTTTATAAATATAAATATTAAGCTTTATAATTAATAAATTTAAGGGGTTTTGATAAAATTGAAGGGTTTTAATAAATTATAAGTATGTAAATTAATTAATTATAAGGTTCTAGTATTATAAATATAAAGGGTAAGTTTTATAAATATAAATATTAGATTTTATAATTAATAAATTTGAGGGGTTTTGATAAATTAGAGGGTTTTGATAAATTAGAGGGTTTTGATAAATTATAAGTATACAAATTAATTAATTATAAAATTCTAATACTATAAATATAGAGGGTGAGCTTTATAAATATAAATATTAAACTTTATAATTAATAAATTT
>NGKI01000018.1:4703-44656 GCA_002162615.1 Myriosclerotinia duriaeana
CAGGTCCAAGAGCCGGCAAGCTGAGAACTCCACCCCGAGCTGGGTCGTTAAAGAATGCCATCAGGTCCAGACCAGCATTGAGTGTATTGTTTCGAGAGCTGCCATTTATGAAATGGTCAGAGGTATCGGAACATGATGGAGCTGCATAAGAGCTGCCGGCGAAAATCGAGGCAGCTACTGCAAAAGTAAAGAACATCATAGAATGCATAACAAAATTGTCCTTCTAAGCTTTGTAGGAAAAGCTTGGGAAAGATTGATATGTGGATTTTATTGATCCCAAGGGAAATCTATCGGAGCAATATATACATTGTTGTTGTTCATTGAAAAGCCGATTGAGAGCAATGACGAGTGGGGGCGTTAACTTTATCATCTTGGCAGGTGAGATTGAAAGTGTAGTGTAGTTCACCCTTTTCTTGATATTCATCTTTCTGCTGTCTGAGGCTGAGATTTACAGGGTAAAATAGTTGTCAGATCAATGTCTCACATTATGCTCTGTCAGCCTTGATATTTCCCGAGACGGTAGTTATGCTTTGTGCTGGCGTCTGAGTGAACTACGGCTTGCATATCTCCTGATAACGTAATTGATATGCAATTAGTAATCTAATTTTGAAAACTTGGGGAAAATGGTTACCTCAATGTACCTGCATACTACTACCGAAATCCTGTTTCAAGTCACACAGATTTATAAGTATGACGTCTGATCATCAAACATCTCTCATCGCGGTCCCTTTTCGAATATCATTGTCTATCTTTTCAACTAAACCAAGAATACACGATTCGAATGGTCAAGTATACCTGCTTACAGGAATGGAGTGTATGATATGCAAGCCAGGTATTTTGAAATTCTACTATAGGCAAAGATCTCAGAATAACGAGAATACTTGCCAGACTGACCTTGACGACAGGTCTGGGTCTGAGTTTGATCAATACAGATGTTGTGCAGGCGGTACTGGAGTTATATTCTCGTACTTGCCAGTTGCTACTATCTTGTGTTCATTATTTGGAATGACTTACATATTGTACCAAGGTCTAAGATCCTTCTTTGTATAGAAAACAGCATCTGGATGATATCCATTGAATCCTGTACATACATGAAAACAGAACATAAACAATAATTGTATAGAAAACAGCATTTGAATGATATCCATTGAATTCTGTACATATATAAAAACAAAAGATGAACAACCATCGTAGTAGACGTATAAATAAATGGCTCAATATCTTATGGAAAATATATTACTTTATACCTTAAATTCATCAATAAACCATCAACTTTATTGGAACATCATCATCTCAACAGCATTAGATCAAAACGGAAAATTTGACATTCAACTCCTTCAAAATGCCTCGGATGGTTCTCTTTGACCCTGCGCAACACAATGTAGAATTTGCTTGTCCAACTTGCAAGTATAAAAAGGTAAAATGTTGTGCCTGCGGTTTAATATTTTACATTGAAATAGGTGATTGCTGTAGCAATTGCAATCTGTGTCTCACAGGTCCGTCTTGGGACGGGAACCGCGATGTTACATGGACCGAACAACCCAATTGCCCAAGATGCAATCCCGATAGAGGATGAAGTAGACAATCGCTTTCGATGACAAGTGAGGATGACTTTTCTTTTCTCTGTCTTGCAGGCAAGATATTCTTTCGATAACAAGTGAAGATGACTTTCCATTTCTTTATCTTGCAGGCAAGATATTTTTTAGATGACAGGTGAAGATGACTTCCCATTTCAATATCTTGCAGGCAAGATATTCTTTAGATGACAGATGAAGATGACTTTCCATTTCTTTATCTTGCGGGCAAGAAATCCCTTTGTTTATCAATCAATTTAAATCTTTTTTAAAAAAAAACCCATTCGAAATTTCCAAAATATGTGCTAAACTATTGATTCCTCGTATTCCAAATTTTTATTGTAGTTATATCACTACTAATCTTGACTGTGAATGAGCATGAAGCCTTTACCCGTAAGATATTATACTGACCTGACCTGACTTGGCCTTGCCATAGATTAGAAATCCTAGCACTTGTCAATCTACAAATACTTGAAGCCCAGAATGTATAGAAACGTAAATAATCCCTTCCAGTCAATCCTAAAGCTTCGGTAGGCATTGAAGTAGTGGCCGAACACAGGTTGATCACTGAAAGCCACTTTAGTTAAAGTTTCTGTTCCAGTGATATATGGTGTATTAGGTATATGGTGTATTAAAATAGAAAATATAGATGCAGTTATCCCTATAGTCATTGCCTAAATTTGCAAGAAATGTTCACTGTATCAAAAACATTATCCCCTTCTCATATGATCATTCTCAAGCCGATTGTCCTCTAATGACACTTGATTCGAAAAAAAAGTTCGAATAAGACGAAATGTGATCCTCCTTCTTGATCAGATGCCGCGACGGTCATATGGGTTGAGTATTTATTTAGAGACCAGATTGTTGTCCACTGGAGTCGTTTGCCCATTGATAAGTACCATGAGATGCATATCTTGCAACGTCTGCAGGAACCGCGCTGGCGGTAGATACAAAAATAATGATTGTTGCAGTCGTGGCGGAGAGTGAAATTCATGATGATTGAACTGGGTGTGGTTGATGGGAAAGGAATTAAATATTGATATCGTGGATTTTTAAATGGAGAGGAAGCTATCGATGACGGTTGAGATTTGATTGTGATGATTGAAGATGAGGAAATGAATTGGGGATGGAACTTTCACCTATTCTAAATCATGTTTTCCTTTCCGGCTTTCGCCGTGAGAGAGTTCATAGCATTCCCAGGCTCATTACTTGCCAAGAACTAAAAGAGGCTGAGGAGGGCAATATTGAAAACAATTCTATTGCTAAGTATAAAAATAAGAAAGGCGATAGCAACAACGGTAGATATTTCCCCGGTGGCATAGTCAAAGTCACAAAGATTAACCTCTCCTCAGTCAAATATTACAAGGTAACTCTACCTTTGCAGTTGAAGACAGTATTTGGAAGCAATTTTAACCAATATTACTCAGATTCATGGGCCAATCAATTTGGGGTTATGGTATTTGTCAAGTTCCCCGTATATCTTCAAAGTAGGAGATAGGATTCTTGGGGAGAGTAGATGAAAAGATATAGGGGGGCAGTGTAAAATGTTTTTCGTTGGCACGCTATCCTGGTGACTACCAGTACAGCTTATATTAGCCACCATGCTACCAAATGGCTTACCAGTACTTTACTGGTCAAGCTTAAGTAGGCCAATCAGGCACAAATATCGTGAATTCCGGGGAAGTAAAACATTTGTATTGAGGCGGTAATGATGATTTACTAAGCAATTAAAGATGTCTTGATCGGATAACAGAGGCGAGGAGAAATTTTTATCGAAACCTGTATCGGATGCATAAGTATTTGAGGAGACAAGATCGAGAAAATGATTCGGTATCAGACTGAGATCAGGGCACCCTTAAAAAGAACTCAAAGGCAACTTTCTTCAAACAGGTTATTCACTATTATAGCTACTCCGGAAGCTCAACATCCGTATATGAGAAGATCCTGGCATGATTTGTCGTTGCCTTCGTTTGAGCCCTTGAATAAGTCGTCAACTTCTCCTCTCCATCAATTCTTTCTCTCTCTCAACTTGACCTCATCTCCCAAAGTGTTCATACTGGCAGTGGAGGTATTGTTTCGCCCTAGAGTATTCCTCCTCGCGATCAATATGTCATTCATGTCCTTGTGACCTATTTCCCAATCCGTTCGGTTCGTCCCTAAGGTAGGGAGACATCTTACATTGGCGCATGGCTCGTCGAGTGAGGCCCGAGCATCTTGTCTAAACTGGCAGTCATTTGCTTCATTTTCTCCGATGTCTTCGCTTTGCAGATGCGAAAAAAGTCGATATTTGTTGATTAGCTCGGGGCAGAGGGTTATGTGATTGGTGGTGCAAAGACAGCTGGTGTAACGTTGTATTATTATGAGACACATGTCGTCAAGTTCAATGGCTTGTATGTATTGTGTTCGTAGAGTTGGTTGTGTTGAGTATATGTTGGAAGCCATCCCTGGAGTGATTACATAGGCGGTAATGGTATAGTTGGTGCCGTTGAAGTAAACTTCTCTCGCATTCTGAATCCCCCTCCTAAATGTGTGAATCACAAGGGCAATCTTTGAAATTGAGATGATCATAATTTTCTCCGCCGGTATCAAGAGGGGTATCAAAGACAGTGAATGATAAGAGATGATGCGGAAAAGAACTATCGTTGAAATGCACTCTTGTAAAACACTCAGTTACGGAAGAATCAGAAATACAGGTGCCCAAAGGATATCGAGAGTTCCTGTGACCGCAGATATCGTTTCGTAGGCTGCTTGAATTGAAGAAGGAGATTTTACGTCAATTTCAGCCAAGGTAATATATGGGTTCTTTTCGAGAGATTTTATTGTGCTGGTCGATGAGAGCTGACGAAAACATGGTAGTTCTGACGAACGAAATCAAGAGCGAATGAATGGCCGGATGCCTCCATCACTGCAGCCTGTAATGAGTATCGTAGGTTTGTTTGCCATGAAACGGTGAAGTAAAGATAAACACTTGTCTCAAAGTATGAATGTGAGGATATTGATTTCGACAGTGTGCTGGAAGGAAATCGCGTTATTCCTGTCGTAAACTGAAAGGGAATATGTAGTTTCCTGATATGATTTTTACCTTGGAGGATAACTAGGAATCAGTGCGACGATTGTTAATCAGTATAGCAATCCATAGACCAATTGGTGCTGGTAGTTTAGGTACTAGGTATGTTGGTGAATGGGTATTGATGAAGCTACATAGAGTATGAAGCATGTTGTCGCTCGGAGATTCAACAAGCCCTGGAGATTGGTTGTATTGCGATCCCTTCTAAAATGGTTTAGCGTCCACGTGCACTGAACCACATGCTGAACATCTTCTCGAGCTCGCTCCTCCACCATCCTTCTGAAGATACCAGCTAAGAGACAACATCGTGATTTGGCCAAATTCCCTATCAAATATATATGACGATCGCCTTTCCATAGCTGAAGCAGCTATCGGCTTGGACATTAAACTTTTCCTTACTCGCAACAGAGATATCTTCATCGCCTCAGTATCAATCCGATTCGATTTCTATCGCAATCACATCAAGTATTATATTCGGTACATACTATCATGTATACACAGATCTCTGGGCAACTCAAACTTGGAATTACCTACACACTAGACGTTGGTAAAATAATTCAAAGCAGGCCAATATTTATTTCCTGTCGCCTGCATCAATTACTATCTTTGGTTCACCAGATTGCAGCAAAGGATTGATGAGATTTGTGCATCCATACTTCGGTGTATCTGTACTTCACACTTTGACAGGAGTTAATGGATTATCAGATGACATACCCATCCCCAGCCCAGTGCCAATTAATGTCGTTTCTCGGAATGAAAGTGCTTATTTTCTTCTTTGCCCACTACTCCATGCTGGACACATCACAACTTCAAATGCCCAGAGGGATTGGATCATTAACAGAAGAGGTTTGCTGGTAGATGAAACTGGTATTCAACAAATGTTTACCTTGGCAGATGTTCTGGAGAAGGGTGAGATATTCACTTTGTATAAGACGTGTTTGGCAAACAATATGTGACGGTTGGCAGCTGGACCATGGCATTTATTATTCGAACTCCCTTGGGGGTCCGATAATTGAATTTGATCCAGTGATTACGTTTACGCGTACGCGTATTTCCCAAGAGCATGTCGACTAGGCCATTTTACTTTTGAGGTTTGATTTCTACACCATCTCCAGCAGCTGAGACGTATGATCTGTTTTCAAGCTCTCCAATTCATTTCTTTCTTTGTTGAGTAATTCCGGGGAGAGTAGCTCTCAAAACCACTATCTTTGAATAGAATAGTCTATTTAAGCTTTCGAAGCACGAAACCCACGCTTTTTCTGGGAAATTTCTTCCACGTCAATCCATCTGCAGATAGTTCTGAGGAAATATGCTGCCTGAATTATATATTGATCCCTCCGCTCAAGATATTTCAAACTCAAAACATGGACCAGAAGGTCAGGGATTGGAGAATTGTCATTTGATGGTCAATGGGGGGAAGTGTCAAATTTTGAGACAAACGGCAAACCATATATCTACCTTTTAAGGCTCGTTGATCTGGACGCTTTATCACCTGCACGTTGATGACAGCGCCACAAAGCTATATCAACATGCTGGGTCTGAATCAGACAAGTCTTCTTACATGTCATTTGACTACATAACTACATAGACCTAGCCGGGGTACTAATGACCAGATATAACCTCAAATAACAAATCTTTCACTTTGCCGTTCGATGAATACTTCACCAAATCTTGACCAAATTATGGCAACGCCTTCACACATATTGGAGAACGCCCAATCCCCCCAAAATTTAAACAACTTGGTTAGCGCCCTGTGCATAAAAATTCCACCAAGACCCCACACCATTCACACTCTTTTTCTCCAAGACCTGTTCAGTAATAAATCCACAATCAGCAGGTCCTGCCCATCCAGTAGCATACGCTGCGGATGCTCCTCTCAGGGTTACATACTGATGTGATTACCGAGCTAGCAATTTCAATACCGAGATTATCACCGGCGGCGACTTT
This sequence comes from Myriosclerotinia duriaeana, assembly GCA_002162615.1. Classification (NCBI taxonomy): domain Eukaryota; kingdom Fungi; phylum Ascomycota; class Leotiomycetes; order Helotiales; family Sclerotiniaceae; genus Myriosclerotinia; species Myriosclerotinia duriaeana. Next base: position 11,292 of record NGKI01000018.1, read on the forward strand.
TGTTCCCACTGGAATTGAGATGACTAGGGCTGTTGCACTCAAATAATCGGGGGTAACTTCCATGGTGGAAAGAGTTTTTCAAGCGTAAAACTCAGAGAAGGGAGCGGTAGCATTTGTGTATTGAAATACTGCCAATGTGACTTTATCTGTTGGTGCGTCACTAAATAACCTGCTCTGTATGAATACAATGTTTGACAAAGCGTATTGAGGAAGTGGGTGACTAAAGTAGTAATCTTGATGATCATTCCCTGTGCCATGGTGGTTTTGGTAGTCGGAAGTGTGACGGTATTAGTAGTGAGAGAAGTGGAATAATCTAAATCTTGAATTGAACCATCAAAGTTGAAATTAAAAACTTGGAATTGATGGCCATTTTGTGTGTTTCTGGGACTGGCAAGTGGTGCGTTGGCTTGAATATCGGATTAATGCATATATAATCCTTCTCTTGTAGAAGATGGGATTGTCGAAACACAGGTAGTTTGGCCACCGAATATATCGCCACTGATGATCTGGCCAGTACATGGTCCGGTGGCATTTCCAGTTACGTTCGTGAAGTCATTCGTAAGTTTCTGAATGTATAAATATTGTATGAATGGAGGTCAAATTGATGCGCCGATGGTCTTGAAGTCGATCAGGGAGTATGGCAGATATCCAAATCCATTAATCACAGCAACGGAGAAATCCCCTCCTTGGCCTGTTTTGATTGTTCACGAACAAGAGCTCGGGTGGATCGGAGTACATATCCGGAGCTGGCGAGCAGAGTGTGAAGATCGCATAACCCAGAGATCCAGCGTTTACCCATACTACATAGCGTGAGCGCACAGGGTTATATATATGCGGTCTTTCACAATTTCCCGTGCCTTCACATAATGTCAATGTGGATTTTCTGTTGGGTCAAGCAAGAGACCATTTGGGGACAACTATGAAAAGTGTCAGGTTGGTACCAAGGTTTTTCGGGGTACTTCCAGCAAGTGATGTCAATACTAGAAGCAAAGAAAAATGACCGGCATTGGGACATTAACAATTATAAGCTAACAGTAACTAGATCAAATGAACTCTAGCTTTCAGTTCCACAAAAAGCTTTACCACATCCATAGCTCAAATCATACCAAAGATGTTAACCCTCAAAATAATCCATTTCACCAGATGTGGAATCGATGAGGTCGCCGTACGTAGAGAACGTATTCACCAAGGAATTTGAGATTGTGGTATTTAGACATATTACTGCTCCGTGTAATGGTTAATCTAAAAGGATACTTGATAATACCGGATTCCTTGTCCCTCAAGTGCGTATATGATGTATGAAAGAGAAGGATCTTCTCGAGCTCGAGCTCCGGGAGAAGAAAACATTAGATAATAGATATTAAAGAGTAGATTACCTTTCTACGACTCACATATGGATAAGAGCTCCAATGGACCTCTTCTTTATATAGCTGTCATCCGATGTAGCTCTTGAGACGAATTGGGTATCAGTGGCTTGGGTCCCTAGAAAAACTCTCAAAGTTAGATGGCATACCCTATGGTACCAAAATAACAGGAAAACTATGTTCTAGTGGCCTAGAGTGTAACAATATGCTTTGAGATTATCTTTTGATATCTCAATTAGGATTTAAGGGATGGCAGGTACCACGTGGGGGAAACTAGCAGTTAGCCGCTTTTCGAGGAGATTTCCGACTTTCTTTTTCTATTTTCATTCCGACTTTTGAGCTCTTTAACTCTTTAACTTTTCAACTCTTCAACTTGGAGCTTCCCATGCCAAGTACTAATAAAAGATTCACAGTGCAAATAAATAATACGTTGATTTTTGATCTGTTAATGCAAGTTTTATCAATTTAAAGTTACATCTCATGCTTCACTTCAACGGATTTAGCCTCTAGAACACCAAAACCAAATCGAATTCAAGCTTGATATAACTTGAGAATATGTTGAAAACTGTCATCCAATCTCCATAAACAGTATTGGGGAAAAAAAGGATATCTCTCGAATAAATAGTTCCTCCCAACTCCCTGATATCATCATCCCATTGATTTAGTCCCCATCCCTCCCCCCTTATATACACACGCTCAAGAAATCAGAACCATGATACAAAAAGTAATATTGTTAAAGTTTGCTCTCAATCCTATCCCCAAAAAGTTCCCAAACACTCTTTGGTGGCTCATACTCGCTTTCCGCACATACACCAACATAGTCCATATCCAAACCAAAAGCCCTTGGTCCTCCCATCTTCAACCCTTCTTCTGTTGTCCAGACCTCTGGAGCTTTTAATGCGATGACACTAACCCTGAGACCATATTTATAATCTGATATCCCAAGTGGTGCGCCGTTGGCAATATCTAAAAAGACAATCAAATCCGGACAAACTGCCAAAACGACATCATCTTTCCCGGGTGTCTTCAGAATGGCGCATAAGTTTTCATTTTCGAATTCCACATATAATGATGATGTAGGTTCATGGCTAGAAGCCGTAGTTGATGTATGGCCGGCAATATGATCCAGCAAGACGCTGCCTCTCGTAAACCCTTCCGCTACCTTTCTCCTAACACTCACAACTTTACCGGTAAATAATAATGTTCCGTTTTGTGATTTCATAAGATCGTTAACTGGATCGACCTTTTTGGAGCGAGCGATTGCGATTGAGCGTCCGATTTGCCATGCCCATGAATAACTATTAGATGGAAGTGTTCTTGCTTCTTTTCCAGTGATTGGGTTTACCACCATTCCGGACAATGAACCTTGTTTTGTGCATGCATCGCGCATGAACAATTCTGCTTCCTCGGAATCCTTTGAGGTCATGAATACTTCGGTCCCTCCGCATCCATTGGCAACAGCAGCCGGAGTAACTGAAACACCATTCAAACATCTTACGGTCTGCCAAACCATAGGATATGCACGTGCCACACAATCGCTATCCAGAGTTGGTTTTCCAAAACGATGAGCAGTAAGAAGGGCTTCGAAGGAATTCATACCACCAATTTCATTGGGTACTGTTGCGTCAAATGAGGTATGACCAGTGGCTGCCATAAGGGCTTTTACTGTATCAGTAATCCTGAGACTGTGGGTAAGTATGCGAATGGAAACAATGAGTGTTGAACATTGATTGGGGGCTTACTCGTTGAGACCGGGTATACGTTCTAGATAGACAGTTGGTGAGCCCTATCATAGTTAGTAACCTCTCCTCGAATGACTTCAATTTCAACATACCATAAATCCTGCCGTCATAATTAATGCATCGTCAGGGATAGTATCTTGTCTTCTAATCCTCAGCCCCTCGCCATTTTCCAGTGCAATTAAACAAGCAATATAACTAGGATATGGTTCACCACAACTTCCAACACCCAATACTCCTGTGCCATCCATAAGAAATTTGAGGTCAATTTCTGAAAGATGCCATATATCACCTTCGATCCGTGGACGATATGATTCTACATCGATGTGTTCCAAAATATCGTAAGTTGAGGCTTTTGCGTCAACTGGACTATCCAAGCCACTTGCGCAATATCCGGAATCCGCTCTTCTAGGTTTGAAGGTTGATTTCGATATTGGGAAAGTATCCAGGTCGCGAACCGTTTCCCCTGTATTTAGTAAGTCGCCAATAACTCGAACGACTAATTGCGTGGATCCATTTGTGACATAATTAATAGGTAACGTATCGACTTCAACAACTTCGATGGTTTTTACGTCGCCGCCCGCAGCTACGCATCTTTTGATCGCGAGTAATTTTGCCTCTTCGATTTCTTCCTCAATAGATTTTTCTCCAGGGGTAACGACAGTATCAACATACCCACTGATCTTTCCAATCTATGCATTTGATTTAGTATCATCCTCGAAAGTTGTTGGCGAAATTCGACTTACAGCAGCTCCAACGGCATTTGCAACTTCAAGGTACTTTGGTCTTATCACCTCCCCTACTCCAGCAATATCTTTCCCTACAATGATGCTACCTCCACCCACAAGGATTACTCTAGCATCTCCTTGTTTTGTTTTTACTTGATCAATCGCATCTTCCAGAGCGCGTTGAATCTCTGAATGGCCACCAGCTTTGAGTTCATTGGATATTATTTCAGTTCTCTTGCTTGACAAGACGAGATCGGTAGCCTAGACATGCGGTGTAAGTATTATACCTAGAGCTCAAGTGGGAATCCCATACCGTCAAAGTCTGCCCGCCAAATGTGATGCTCTCCTTTTCTAATCTTGGACCAACAGAATCTGGACCAACCGTCGTTTTCCCAGAATTTGTGGTACGTATGAGTGATCCGCCACCTAACGCAATGCTGTAGACATCGGGAATTGTGAAATTAGTTCGGACACCTGCAATTTTGACAAAGGCAGCGGACTGTCTAGGATACCCGGATTTGAGGAGAGCACATATATCAGTGGTAGTACTGTAATGTGTCAATAAGATGCCGACGAAAATTTAAAGACGAACAATTCTTACCCTCCGACATCTACTACTAGAACTTCACTATCACCCTCAAGGTCCATAGACTCATTTTTAGCAAGAAGCGCAGCACCCCTTGCACTATTCGTTGGACCAGAAGAAAAGCATCGGACTGGATGTTCCGCAGCTATTGATGCTTTACTTAAAGTTCCATCATTTAATGTGATATAAAGGCTCGCATTCCTAAGGTCATGCACCGCGTGTGCAAATCCGGCAATGACATGACGGGCAAATCTTCTCAAACTTGCATTCAAAATGCTAGCATTTTCACGCTCGAGAAAACCTATTCGTCCAATAGTATATGAGCATGATATATCATACTCTGGTCCTAATTCTTTGGCAAGGAATTTTCGGGCGAATTCTTCTTGAGCTGGATTGGAGGGAGAGTATATTCCAATCACTACAATACTCGATATTGATTTTGATCTAATAATTGAAGCTTGTTCTCGAAGTTGTTCAATGTTTACCTCAGAAATTGGAGCTCCGTCGACTTGGGTTCATTAGTACCTGTGCATCATTTTGAGGATATCTCCCAAACGTACCTTGTAGACCACCGTCAACATAACCATAATGACCTTCCATTAACCCCCGTAAAGAATCAGGGAAACCAACTAATATCATGAGTCTTAGTCAATCGTCTCTTCCAATGAAAAAATGATTGGCTTGGTAACGTACCGAATGGTGGTGAGCCTCTTGAGTAAGGACCACATAATCGAATGACAGCTACTTTGTCTAATTTGGTAGCATTTTGTTCGAGAACGGCATTCACAAATTGCTGAATAGTAGAATATAATCAGATATTGACCCACAATCCCATACTCGAATTTATAAGAAAAGACTTGGAAAAGCAAGAGGGTACACATATATACCCTGAAAGGCGCCAACTTGATATCGGACAATAGAGAAAAATCAAATGCAAAAAACCTTATGGCTCGCAATTCGCAACCTGAAGGAAGGAAGTGGGAAGTGGGAAGTGAGAAGTGGGAAGTGAGCATTCGTGACAAAACCAACTTACTGTTGTCCCAATCTTGATGAAATCTATGCTATCTTTGGAGATCTGAGCACTTTTTATCACAGCAGCAATTGCTTGTTCAACACCATCTTGGATATCTGGTGTCGTTGATGTTTTATGCCATGCCAAAACATTTTCATCCTGTAAAATTACTGCATCCTATAATCATTCATTATTAGATGCTTATGAAAAGATTGAGTTTTATCACTCCCTACTGTATTTGTTCCCCCAACATCGATTCCGATTACACGTGAAGATATTCTGGAAGGCATCCTGCCAGATGATGCTGAATGACTAGATATCGATACCTATCGAATGGGTATTGATGTTGAATGTGTATGTCACGTGTTTATATGAGGTATATGCAGCAAGAAATAAGAGTATAGCCCAGGGAGGGTATATAAAGTATATATTTTCAAGAACAACAAGAGAAGAAAAAGGATGATACAATCTTCATATAAACATAGACATACATGATCAATAATTGGAGGTTCAAGTTGTTATTATATCAATCATTTGCGTACATAATAGTATCTTCTCCTCGCCTACAAGAGTAAGGATATCCTTTTTTGTACTGTACCGGTAGTGTCGACGTAAGGCGAGCGAGCAGTGACCCAACGAGGAATAGGAAACCTTATTGAAGAAAGATTATTATAATAGGGCAGCCCGACAGATCCAGTGATGTCCATAAAATATGTATGAAATTTAGGGTTTTCTTCTTTATCTTCCCGATCTGAATTGACAGTCCGGTGGGTGTAGTGTGAGTGTGTGAGTGGTGGTACCTACCTACACCGTACAGCTAGGTACAGCAAGCAAAGGGAGAGGGGAGATAATAAAAAAAAAGTGGCCGTCGGGGCCGTCGGGGAGAAAGTTTTGGTGTTTCAGTACTTTTCAGATCTCTACCTTGAAGTTGAAGTTATAGCTACCTAGGTATATGGATAGGTGAAAATGCTCCGGTAGATCCAGTAATAGTGACGAATTGAACTTTCTCTGAGAGGTTAATCAGTGGACACAGTACATAAGTAATTGAGGGGCTTTCGGAGATAGACTGATAAAATTGAGTCGTGTTTGAAGAGTAATTGGAATTAGACGAGCATAAATGACTCGAAAGGTTTATTTTTATGTATTTTAATGAAAGTTATGAAGAAAATGAGTATACCTAGGTACCTAGGTAAGCTTTGGAAGTCTAGTACTAGTACCTAGGTAATGGTTAACTTATTAATCCATTGTGTTCGTTTAGCTAGTAGAAGACTAGAAGTGTTATACTTATACTATACCTGAGTAGTATTACCTAGTAGTATTAGTATTAGTTTTGGTAATTAAATAGAGCGTTTACTCGAGGTTATTTTTCACATTTAGATATAAATACCTAGGTAGGTATAAAGATTTATTAATAAATAATAATAATGTTATTAAATAAAAATAAGTACCTGAGTACTCGAGCATTTGACCTATGTAATGTTTCACCGCTTTTCGTTCTGCCAATATCATTCTGCTCTCTCTGCTCTTATGATATTACCTAATCCATGCAAGCAAAGGCGGTAAAGCAATAAATAAGCCCATCTCTACTTTTCACACGTGCTTTATACTTTTCTCAAATTTTTCTTAGTAAATTAATAAACCCACCAGTCCAGTACCTAGCCGTCGTTACCAATTCTACCGAGATTTTACCAGTCATAAAGTTCGTAACACGGGTACTAACACCAGTTACACCACCCACCTGGACAATTAATAATACCCTCTTCTACGGTTCTACCACTTCTACCACTTCTACCCCTTCCAACCACTTCTACCCCTTCCAACCACTTCTACCCCTTCCAACCACTTCTACTTCTATGGGTTAACATCATGAACTTGCATATATGATAAGTATGACAGACGACTAAAGGACCCAGCTGCTTGCGTACCCGTTCCCTGGGGATTTTCTAATACCGCCGCCGGTAGACAGTCCAGTCGGATTACTTTACTGTACTATGTCGAAAAAGGCTCTTGCCGGTTCGGATTTGATCCCATTTGGTCAATAGAATAATGAGATCCATGGATATTATTATTACTCCATACTTATAATCAGCTCAGACTCTCAGACTGACTTTCACAATCTGCAGAGCGCCTTTTGGTCCCTAGGTTTGATAGATAGATTCCTTTTCATACCTATATATGTATTTCATTTTACCTTTTCCCCCGTTTCTTTTAACTCTCTATTGACAAGTTTCTTCAATGTCCACCTATCTTTAGTCTCTTCATCTTAACCTTAATACCCCCATCATGGAGCGTGCGGAGTATGAAACTGAAACCGTTGACAAGTTACCTTTTACTGCCGTGGCTGCTCCAGGTTCTTATCAAAGCACCGATGATAGAACTGTTGCTACTGAAACCATTGGAACTGCACATTCTCAATATCATGCACGTCAACAAGATTCAAAAACACATGCCACAAGGAAAGAACTTTGGTCATACTATGCCTACTATGCGGGGAACAATGGAATCGGCTCTTTTCAATAGTGAGTGCCACTGCATTTTACATTCCGCACAATGCAACGATCCCCTGGATGAAGTCATGTTACTAACACCATTTTCTTCTCAGCTCCAATCTCCTCTTTCAAAACTTGATATACCAAGCCGGATTTAATCCAAACATTCTACCATTGGGTAGCGCACCTTGTACCGATGATAGTCCTTGTTATGTCTTTTGGAATGGGGGGACAAAAGACTATGCATCAGTGGTGTTGATAGCATCGGGATTGACCTTCGTTTCTCAGGCCATCCTCTTCCTTTCGATTGGAAGTTTGGCAGATTTTGGAAACTGGAATCCATGGGTTGTGAGAATATTTTCTCTCCTTTCGTTCGCCTTCGAGTTTGGATTTTTAGGAGTAAAATATGCATACCAATGGAGAATTGCTATGGCTCTATATATTCTCAGCAGTAAGTCCTATCTACCCTGGAAGTCTACAATATCTAATCCTTATCCTAGGTGTCACTTGGTGGGCTTCTTACGTTTTCTTCAACGCGATATTTCCTAAACTCGCCCACGATCTTCCCGAAATTCACAAAGCGAAAGAAGACTTTGCACAAGGCGCATTGACAGAGGAAGAATTTGAATACAAGTGCTCAATGGCAAGGTCCAAGGTCATGAATATTAGTTATGGGTGGAACAATGTTGGGTTCACGATCTGTGGAGCTTTAGCATTGGCAGCCCTTGCAGGAATTGGTGCAGATGACTCAACCCAACAGAACAATTGGGGATATTCTGTCTCTGTCGCCGTCACCACTGGTTGGTGGATTCTTCTTGCCATTCCATGGTTTATCTGGGAAAAGAAACGACCTGGACCACCTCTGCCCAAAGGAGACAACTACCTTACATTTGGTTTCAAGCAAACCTATTTCGCCGGAAAACAGGTATGGAAGTTGAAACAAACTTTCTTCTACCTGATTGCATTCTTCTTGTTGGCAGATGGAGTCTCCACAATCCTCACACTTGTCTCGATTGCACAAACACAAGTCGTGGAGTTTTCCGCGACAGAAAACACCTATCTCATCATGGTTCAAGGTGCCTCAACTACAGTAGGAGTCTTCGGCGCTTATTATCTTCAAGAAAAGTTCAAGATCCGGACCAAGGTCATGCTCCAATTTTGTAATTGTGGTTGCGTACTCATTGCTCTTTGGGGAATGGTAGGTATCTGGACCACGAAGTTTGGCTTCCACAATGAATGGGAGTTCTGGCTTTTCCAAGCACAGTACGGAATTACTCTCGGTGCTCAATATCCATACGGGCAAGCATTTATGGCAGAGCTAGTACCCAAAGGAAGAGAGTACCTGTTCTTTAGTCTTTTGGGTATTGTATCAAAAGGATCAGCATGGATCGGACCAATTGTCTCAAGTGCCATTGTTGATCGTAATGGGAATCAATGGGCAGCTTTTCCTTTTGTAGCAGCATTGATTTTTGTACCTACAATTGCAATCTTTTGGATTAGTGAGACGAAGAGTAGAGTTGAGTGTGCGGAGTATTTGGAAAGAGAGAAGACGGATTTGCAGAAGATTAGAAGTGGAACAGATTCTACGGAGTATAGACAGTAGTAGGAAATTAGATAAGAAGGGATAGGGGGATGGATGTATGGTTGGAGTTATGATTACGATACCTATTATTGATGCATTGCTCACTTAATTATATACCTTTTGACGATTAAAACTTAGTTATCAATTTCATTCACATGCCGATCATCTCTTTGCAATGAACATATTCTATACATACAATATTGGTAGGGGGTTTGAATCCCAAGCCTTGTCCGTCAATCCATGAATAAATCCCCCCATCTTCCACAGATTTCCAGATCTTCCCGCGAAGCCTCCATTCCATCCTTCCGGCATTTACGATTGAGGACTCAGATGTGTACTGAAGATTATATTATTACCCCGCAATCAATTTGAAATATTATAGGTTTGACCAATCATGATAAAGTAATATGATCCAGAGCATGAAAAGTATCGATGAGCCTTTCGGAGTTAGAGAATCGAGTTAGAATCCACTTGATGAACATCAAAGCAAATGGCTATGACGAAAGACTCGAGATGAGTTTTTTTTGGTCTATGAATCCAAGATAGTTTGAGCTATAAGGGTAAGATCTTGATTTGAATACAAGAATTAATTTCATCTTGTTCTCTTTCATCTTCTCTTCGTCTCCTTCGTCCCCTTCATCTCCTTCATCTACATCTCATATAGATTGATTATTTACTCCTTTTTTCCTAGTCCTTTTCAGCTTATACTACAAATTGAGTACAATAATCTACTTCGGGTCCAGGGCTTACCCAATCAAATGTAATAAAAATGCTTCAAAAGTGGCTCTCCCATACATATCTAATCTTCTTAAAGTAAAGCTTAAGCGCCAGGTTACTCCTTCCTAGTTGATTGATCGACAGCAGTCACGCAGTAACATCGAGAAAGTGGACTCATTTGTGTTCGTGTTGCATTGAATCTTTTTGCCTCTACAACAACAACTACATGAGTACATTTGACATCGCAAAAGTTACAACATCAACAACAACAAACCGGCACACAACATTTACCCCTTCATTGATATGTACAAAGGGAAATCCAATTTGAATGCCTCCAATATCAAAGTGAATATGGCTCCAGGAATGGGGATAAAAGCCCCTGTACCTAGAACAAGAACAGGTCCGTTCACGTTCCTTGACATCAAATCATCAATTTCGTCACATATATCTCACATATATCGTCATGGCACATGATATCCCTATTCTTGAGTATCAATTCTAACAGATTAAAGGCTGCTTAACGTGCCGAGCACGAAAAGTTAAATGTGATGAAGGAAAACCGGATTGTGGTCGATGTATTCGCCTTCAACGCGATTGTAAATGGAGTACGCCTCCCGCTCACATGCTCACAACCACATCCCACGGCCATGGAATCTCCAGTACTAGTTCACTACCTACCACTCAACAACTCGCCCTTGGTAAATCACGTATCCCGAAAGATTCTTTCGTTATTGAATTTCCCAATATTGACAAAACGACTATGCCCTATATTCATCATTTCGTAGGGTTTTGCACAAGGTTCTTGGCGTATGCGAATGATGATGAAGGAAATCCTTTCAAAGAAGAACTGGTACCATTTGTAACTACCAGTCCGGCATTGCTACATAGTATTATTGCAGTGGCTGCGGGGCATATGAGTCGGACTGACAAGCAGCATGAGGTTAAGGCGACGAAACATTATTCCATGGCTTTGAGAGAGCTTAATACGGCATTATGCGACTCTTCAGTTGCAAAACAAAATGCTACTTTAGGAGCTTGTCTTTTACTATGTGTTTATGAGGTAATCCCCTTTCCAATGCTACTACCAGTGGTCCACGTGGCTTACAAATGACAGATATCACATTCAGATAGAGGTTTATGGCTAGAACATCTCAAGGGCGCGCGAGATCTCATCTTGCACCGAGGAGGCCCTAAAACTTCAGATTTTCTCACAAGGTTCTTTGCACTTCTTGATGTTTCCGGTTCTCTATGGGCAGGGCAAGGTCCATTATTGCCTGGGAATTACTGGCTCGAAGATGCCCCAACACAATCTACAAGTCCCAAGCAAATTGGTGGTTCATCATCATCATCGTCATCAGAACCAGCTCTGAATTGGCCATACTATGACCCTGGTGGTGTTATGACTGGAGAATTTCACGTGTTTATGATTTTCATGGCCAAATTATCTCGACTATCCAGTCGCTCCTTAACCGAAACTTCTCCGGAAGAACAAGCCATCATTAAACAAGAAGCCATTGGGATCAAACAAGAAGTTCAAATGTGGTGGCAAAATTGTCCTCCCATGCTTCGCGATCTTTCCAATGATTGGCGACGACAACCTCGCGATACTAAACTTACCGTCGCGGAAACTCTAGAAGCGGAAGCTTTCTCTAGTACCAAGGCTTGCATGTATGGATGTATTCTCTTCATTCATCATATTATGAACCCGGTCGGGGATGAGCCACAATCTCTCGAAGTTACAGAGGCGATCAAACAAATCCTAGATATTGCAGCTGAAACTCCGGAGGGATATGGATTGGAGATGGGTTTATATTATGGATTATTTGCAGCTGGAGCAAGTATTTTTAATGATTGGGTGGTGGAGGATATGGTTAGAAAGAAGTTGAAGGCAGATACTAGGATTGCACTTTATGTGAGTTTGATTCTAGAAGTTTTACAGGGGGAAGGATTTGGAGGATAAGAAGTTTTGGAACGAAGCTAATGAGATATAGCATGCTGATCGAGCCTTGGAATTACTCGAAATACTTTGGAGAAGACAACATCAATATGAACGGAAATTTGACTGGAGGGAAGTTCAACAACAAATGGGAGTTCATATGTGAGTCTTGACTCTTCACTGCTAATCCCCTTCCCCATCGCCTCCCCTTTTCCCTTTTGAGGTCGTATTAACATTATTCTAGATTTATTCTTGCTTGAATTGACTCTTCTAATCGGGGTATAAGATTTTGAAGATGTTCCCCCTCCTCTTCCCTTCTTCCCCAAAAAAGCAATGGAAATCAACATAGGAGTTCGCCACAAAACGGAGGGATAAAGTGGTTCGGCTTCCTTCGGGTATGCGGCAAAAGTCACTACTATAAATTCATGGATATTATATTGGTGTGGCAATCCCTTATACGCAGAAACTTGACTGGTTGATAGAGTTTATTTTTTCAGTCCACCCCCGCCGCAACATCAATCAGGAAATCAAAATTATTAGCCAATGCTTCCGGAGGAGTAAACGCACGTCGCAACCGGATATTGGAGAAATGGACAGAATTGAGAACAAACTTGAAGATAATGATTTTCAGGTCAAGAATGAAAATAAGGATAAGACTACTATCTTACTTCTCGGCGGCACAGGAAAGGTTTCCCGGCGAATCGCTCCTCTACTCTCAGCCGATGGATGTTACGTTATTTTAGCCTCCAGTTCCGGATCGTCTCCCGACTCACTACCAAATACCAGAGGTGTAAAATTTGACTGGGTAGATGCAGATACCTACGACAATCCTTTTATCTCACCTAACGGAACCGACGAGGCGAAGGCAAGTTCGATTGATGCAGTTTTTATCATCGCTCCTCCGGTTCTTGATGCCTTTCCACTGGCTAAAAGATTTATTGATGGGATAATTGAAAGAGGAGTCAAAAGGATTGTATTCTTGAGTGGAAGTATACAACATTGTGGGGATGGACCAATTCTAGCTCAGATATCGGAGTATATAAAGGGAAAGGGGAAGGATTCTCAAAGGGATCAAGAGCCAAATGATTCCAACCCCAATACTGTTGAATGGACAGTTATTGAGGCCAAGTTGGTTCATGGAGAATTCTCATAAATGCAACATATGTACACAATTCGCGATGAAAATCGAATAGTTTCAGCAACAGGCAAAGGGCAAATACCTTTTGTGAGTGCGGAAGACGTCGCAAATGTGGCGCATAAAGCTCTAATTGGTCGGAGACATAATGATCTTGGAAGAGGATTAGTGGAAAAGGAATTGCTTTCAAGGGGAGAACAATTGTGGTCATATGATGATGTTGCATCACTCCTGACGAAAACATTGGGGAGGGAAATCAACCACTTGAATGTGGATGAAGAGAATATTGTGATGGAAATGGTGGAGGGGGGTGTTGAAGAAGATCTGGCCAATGTTTTGGTTGAACTTGATACAGCGGTCAAAAGGGGTGAGGAGGCGAACCTTGGTGGAGATATGCAATGGATCATTGGGAGGAGTGGGAGAGGGTTTCAAGAGTATGTGGAGGAATGCGCGAGGAATGGAGTATGGGATTTAAAAGAAGGGGGGAAAGATGGGGAAACAAGAGGCGGATGATGACCAAGCTTTTCTAATAGCTTTTCTCATAGCAGCTTGAGAGAAGAAGTCATTCAATTATTACATACACTTGCAGATCCCTATTTTGTCGTAAGATTCCCATATTCTTGTGACTATTCTTCGAATTCTTATGAAATGAGGTAGGAAATGAGGTAGGAAATGCGATGAGGAAGAGCAACAGGTACTCACTTATGTTACAATTTGAAGAGTCAATCCCCGTTTCGCTGTCCATTAAAAAGGCACAGTAATAAAAACAATCTTGGAATACTTATCTTAACCATCACCAACAGTCCGAAAACATCATCACCAACAGTTCGGATACATGGCTATTGGGTTAGGTAGTAAATTCCATTATCTGGTAGCCCGTCTCGGGACTTTCTTGAAAAGGTTACAACCATATAGTGCAGGGGAGGAAAAATTCTGATGATGCAAGATAGGAGGATATTTGATACGGTTGCTTGGAGGGTGTTTCGTAGCTTAAAGGTATAGGATTTATGGATGTAGGTGAGGTGGAAAAGAAAATAGAGAAAGGTGGTACAGAGTTTGTAGACAACGTCCTTTCTAGTACATCAATGCACATAACTAGAAAATGTATATATGATGTTGCCACTTTGAAGTATGGCAATAAGGCCAACAGATTGATATACAGTAGGATGATTTTCAAAGGTGGATAATGCACACTTGCCATTGATGTGGTATATGTTTTTTGAGTGCTTTTGGGTTAAAAATATGAAGTACAAATGCCTTCAGTACTGATCGTTACCAGCCTTTCACTACAAAACGCATAGCCCACATCCCCGGCTGCTTCCTACTATAATGTCCCCTCAAAAAAAGGTTAACTCATTAGATGACTTCTCTTTTATTAAAATTTCCCTTTTACTCTCTCTTTTATATAACAATATTTTATTAATATCTTTTATTATAACGAATATTTATTTATAAAGTTAATAGTTAATTTATTTGTTATATATTATAAATAAGCTTTAAACGTATAAACTATATTATTAAAATATTAAAAAATAAAAAGTAATATATAAAGTATATTTATTTTAGTTTTGGATTTATTTGAATAAAGATGTTTATTATAATTATAATCAAAATTTGATATTATAATAATTTTCTAATTTATAAAAATATAATATAATAAAGAATATATATTTTTTAAAAAAAAAGTTATATTTATTTTATATTTATTTTATATTTATTTTATATTTATTTTATATTTATTTTATATTTATTTTATATTTATTTTATATTTATTTATTCTATTTATTTATTCTATTTTACAAATTCCATTTATAATATAGATGTAAAACTAAAGTGTATCGGATACGAATTGCTATACCCAGGTTCCAACCGGCATCACTCATCCGAAATTCAGACAATAATAAAGCCAAGTCCTGCAGACATGTCGCATCATCTTATATCATTTCCTATTCAGCAGCAAGTCGTTCTCAAATTTGGTAATCCATGCATACATGTGAGCGATGTTGAGCGTGGATACCCGAAATTCGATATTACATTAACTCTCTATCAGGTACGGAGTCATATTCTTCTGCCTCTTTTCAACGGAGTACTTCCTTATCGATGCAGCCGATACCATCGTGGCACGCATGGGTATATTATATTATATTATATTACTTCAAGAGCTAAGTTTGAAATGTGCATTACAGGCATGGTATGATTACTTGTGCTTTTGAATGGAAATGATTTGATTGATCGAATTATTTTACGCCGCTTGATATCTTACCTACCTACCTGTACAATGTACATTTCAGCTTAACCTGAATAACGGCACGAGGCCAGCACCAGCTATAAAATAAAACAAGCATATGGCTTTTCAGCCTTCACGTTGTACCTTCTGCAAGCCTGAGGGTTCAAAAATGAAGGGATCGGTTAGATATCGAATTGGGATGGCTCAAGATGGGGATGGGGGGGCAGTAGTTATTCCGTTATTCCTTGATCCACCGTTCCTTATCCATAAACTTAACTTCTCCATCTCAGGATTCTCTTTACATCATCTCAATGATCTCATATTCATGTCTGGAAGAAAAAAAGAAAGACAGGCAAATTGAAGTCTTGTTGACATACAAATTACATTCGTCTTGAACCTGCATCCTGCAGTTTATACTTATGTACGTTACAGTACGTATTACCAGTTTGCAATCACAATTGGAAGAAAAATACTCGTACAAGATATTCCCCAGTATTTAGTATTTCACCATATTTCATTTCCTTATCGTAACCAAGAAAAGGACCGAGGTGAACGAGGATTGAGTTCTCCCCATCTCGGTCCAGAATCCCCAATCGGGTATCAATTCCAAACGACTCGTACGCCCATAAACCTCTTTCTATCCACTCATCGATCACGACATTCCTTTCTAAATCCAGTGCTTGTCTACTTATTATCAAATACCTAGCTAATTATCTGATGGTTTTCAATTTTAATAGACCTCGGATGATATTCTCCCGCCACCCAAAATTTAAAAGCACCTTTGTACCGAGACTCTGAAAGAGAGAGAGAGAAGGGGGGGAGGAGGGGGGGAGGAGAGAAGGAAAAGTGGCTTGTTGGCTAAAACTAACCGCGATATGAAAGATGAAAGACAGGCGGCTCACTCGAATGATAAATACATAAGCTTACATCACGGTAAACAGATTAAGTCTTTTTGGCAGGTCGAAGTAACTTGAGGCAGTTCGTTTGGTTACTATTTCGTATGCCCAGTCGTGCCAGTCTCGTTTTTGACAAGTTGACCATCATCATGTCATCCTGAGCGCCGAGGATAATATGTATATTACTATATTTGTGTTCCAGTCGCATGGTATGGAACACAGGAATAGTAAGCCGAGTTCACTGTTTGTGCTGCCAAGTTTCCCCCCAAAGCTTTGTTTGCCTTACCTGTCCTCGAGCTGTCTTACCTCCTAAATTTCTTATCGGATTTTCTGCTTGGCGATATTCTTGATCCCTTGGCATCAAACGCTACCTTCCTATTGTGGAGTAAAGAGAAAGATGATTATTTGTTGGTGATGAATTCGCTTGACAAATAGGAATATAAAGCTTTTCTTTGGTTTAATGAATTTTGATAGAAATGAAGGGACGGAGCACGGTTGAAGATGGATTTTTAGGTTTGACAGTTCGAGATTGGGGTTATAATTGTGTGATGGTAAGATGGATGGAGGGGAGGGCCTCGCAATTGTATTTGTCATTCTTGAGGATGCTGCTGGAGCAGTTGAGTTAGTACTGCGTACATGTTTAGGATAATTACAATGCATGCACAACAGCATAGTGTTATCGGGTGTATGCAGAACTATCCGTATACAATACACAAGTGTGCTACCAATTCGACATCCCTCGAATAGATTTGCCACGGGAGCCTTGTCAGATTTAAGAATCTGGGGTCCAAGTTTATATCTTCTGGAACGATTTGATATGGGCTATGATCTGTTCCGTGCAGTCAATACCACTTACTCACCTTCCTTTTTGAGCGATCTCCGTGATGGATCAGCATTTGAACAGGTTCATGCTACACAATCTCGACAATCTATGTTGGTATGAGAGCTCGTACCAGCCGATAACAATTTTGATTGGTATGGCTTTCCCGTACGTTAGGATGGAATACAGTCCCATGCTAGTTAGGTGTGCATGCGAGCAGCATGCGAGGTTCTCCGATTTTTGCTAGGGTGGTAAATGGGGATGTGGAATCAAGATGGTGGAGCTTGATATGCTTGTTATTCAGTGGATACTGCAGCGGTATATTTACTCTCGTGTTTCCCCTCATCATGGTTTTATTCTTTAGTCGCACTTCTACGACCACTCTCTTTTCCTGTTGTGTACAATCAACTTCACAATCATGGGTATGTACCTTATCTCATCGATTATGCTCATCTTTGATTTGATGATATTCTTTTTCAATTGCTAAAATTTCACAATAGTCGCACAAGAGAACATCACAGCCGATATTCAAGGTGCTATAGGTGGTGATGCCACTCTGGCTATTGATCAGAAAGGAGCCCTAGTTCACACAGTCTCACGGGAACATCACCCTACTGTTGGGGTCGAGCCTGAAGCCGCAATAGTTCGGGCTGAAGGTCATGGACACGACCATATTGATCCAGAATTAATTCCTACTGAGGAGGAGAAGAAGACTCTCCGAAAAGTAGCTGGAAAGCTTCCTACTATCACTTATCTCATTTGTGCTGTTGAATTCGCTGAGCGAGCTTCCTACTAGTATGATTCTCCCCCTCTCTTACTCATGACGTCTTATTCGATATCAATCACATGATGGAAGCTCTAACATAATTTGCTTGCAGTGGTTGCAATGGTCTCTTCAGCAATTACGTCAACAGAGTTCTCCCCGTTGGAGGAAACGGCTATGGCGCACCACCACGCGGAACTCAACAAACTGCTGGAGCTTTAGGTCTCGGCACGGTCAAATCAACAGCCACAACTCAATCATTCTCTATGCTTGCATATGCTCTTCCATTGTTCTTTGGATGGCTCGCAGATACCAAGACAGGTAGATTCAAGATTATTTGCTGGGGTGTAGCAGTATGCGGTGTTGCACATGTTCTCATGTGTGCAAGTGGTGCTCCTACTCTATTGGCGAATGGAGGCGCCAAGGCTCCTTTCTTTTTGAGTGTTTATACCCTGGCTATCGGTGCTGGTGAGTTCTCAACATTGAGGCTTGTGATGAAGGTATATTAATCGTACTTCAGCTATGTTCAAACCTAATATCGCACCTACACTTCTCGATCAAATGCCAAACGCGGTTCCTGTTAAGAAGACTCTTCCATCCGGTGAAGTGGTTATCGTTGATCCAGAATCTACTACCGAACGTGTTGTGCTTTGGTTTTATCTTATCGTCAACGTCGGTGGATTCATGGGTGTCCCAACTGCCTATACCGAAAAATATGTCGGCTGGTGGTTGTCATTCCTGCTTCCACTTCTCCTCTATCTTCCTCTTCCATTCCTCCTCTGGTTCATGAAAAAACGCCTCATTCTGTACCCACCAGGAGGATCTGATCTTGTAAATGTTTGCCGCGTTGTCGGTGTTTGTTTCAAGAGAGGAGGTATGAAGAAACTCTTTACTCGCAATGGAGGGTTCTTCGAACCAGCTAAACCATCCAATATCGCTCAATCTGGTCATGTCATTCAAGTACCATGGAACGATCAATTTGTGGATGATGTTAAGCGTACTTTCGAAGCTGCTGGAATCTTCTGCTTCTTTCCTATTCAAAACATCAACGATAATGGTCTTGGTGGCTCTGCTAACGCCCTCTCAACTATGTTGACTACAAGTGGTGCCCCTAATGATGTCATGAACAACTTCAACTCTCTCTCTATTATCGCCGTCGCTCCACTACTTAATTACGGTCTCTACCCCCTTTTGAGAAAACGCAACATCCACTATGGTCCAGTCGCTAGAATAACCACTGGATTCTTCCTCTCCACTCTCAGTGGTGCCGCCTATACCGTCCTCAACTACTACGCCTACAAACTTGGACCTTGTGGAAACCATGGATCATCCGAAACTTGTGTTGATCAAGATGGTGTCTCTCTTGTCTCCTCCATCTCCGTTTGGTATATGGCTATTCCCTACGCTATCGGTGGTATCTCTGAGCTCTTCGTTAATGTTCCCGCCTACGGTATTGCATATTCCAGAGCCCCCGCCAATATGAGAGGTCTCGTGTCTGCTCTAAACTTATTCACTCAAGCTGTTGCCTACGCTATTGGTCTCGCATGTGCTGGTGTTATCAAGGATCCATACCTTACTTGGGATTTCGGTGCGCCAACTATCATTGGTCTCATTATGATGATTGCTTTCTGGTGGATCTACAGAGATATCGACAAGGAAGAATATAGACTCAGTCAAAATGATGAACAGATGCATGTTGCGGATGAACCAACCATCGATGGACAAAGTTCGAGTGAAAAGATTTCTCCACCTTCTTATGAGGGTGAGAAGGGTGGCCTCAAGGAGAAGGAAGCTGGATTTTAGAGATCGAGAAGCGAAAATTTAATTGTTGATGGAGCGGTAAGGGGTTTGGGGGTTTAGGGAATCCGGGAATCTGGGACGTTTGATGATGGTTTTTATGATACCGTATGAAAAGTATGATTTGTCAGGGTGATGGACTCGGAAAGGCTAGATGCTGGCGAGGTACCCTTGGAAACAGATACTTCTTAATGACATTCTTTATTTAATCATGCACTTGTTTGGTCTGAGTGTTAAATTTGACTTCGGTTGACAGTTTTTTTTAACATTAATTGTAGTACTCAGTATGGAAGCTAGTAGTTCCCCTTCATAACTTACAAACCATATATTTACAACTCAACAGTGGGACAATCACCTCAACCAATCTTCATGATGAATTATTCTCCTGAACCATCCGATACAGATATGTCTACGCCAGAACACCTACCGCTACAACCATTCCCAACCCCATCAAAACAGAAGACAAAGGTGCTAGTTTTCTCGCAAGTATGTTTAACAAGGCTAGGATCAATCATCTAAAAGATGTCTTGCCAAATTCAAATTATTGTTGCGGAGGTAGTATAGCAACTTCAGGACGATTCAATTTGACAATTCGATGGATTCATAATTGAGTCGTAAAAATTCAGCTTCCCAGCTCGAAGTCGCCATTGAAGTTAGACACCACCAGCTTGGAGCTAAGTAATCAAGGACTCGAACATCTACCAAAAACAACTCGACCTTCGGGTTATCTATTCCCTTCCAACTTGAGCACTGAATTTCATCCTGCCTTCCATGGGATCTTAAATTCCATGAGAAATATACTTTCACCCGATGATAGGATGAAATTCAATGAAGAAGGATGGGAGCAATGTGGAGTTGGAGCTGAGCTGTGTGGATTAGATGTATCTTACCCTGTTTCAATCTTTCTTGTTGTGATTCTCCCCCTTGGTTGCGCCACGAACATTTGTCCCGCAATGCTTGCGATGTTCTTATTCAAGGGACTGGTTCGAAGGCAAAAGGTATATGTGAAATAATCTGGGAAAGGTAAAGGAAAGGAAGTTATCAATGGACCACATACGAGTAAAGCTCATTTTGGACATTTGGTTGTAAGCTTACCAAATTTATTTCAAGGTTTGATTTGCTCCGACTTTCAACTCATTATCCAGTCCCAGATATGAAAATCCATCAAAATATTCAGTTAATTCCTAATCACAGATTAATATAGGAGGTGAATTCTTAGTTTCTCAGTAATATCGTAAAAATACATTTGAATGGTCGGTAAGCTCTATCCAATTGCAATCCATAGAATGGGTAGCATTTTACAATACCTGTACACATTCATTCCTCTCTGTCAAATCAGGACACTGTATAACTTTTCACTGCAAGCTCTTCATCTCCAGGAAAACCAACTGGCTAGCTCCTGCAATATCCCCTGCTCATTTCCCTCTCGTCGAAGGTATCCGCGAGATGCTGAATAATGGAGCTTTCATGCCAGAAGGCGGTCTTATGGGGTATTATTGTACACACAATTATAACCACACAGCCACTACTGGTATTGGGCTGGAAGCAAATGTGGATGAACTAATGCCTGACACCTTGAAAGGTGTAGATGCCATTATTTTACAGAAATTTACTAGCCTGGGTACGGCGGCTACAGTGAGGCCTGTGATTGAGAATGATCTGTGGACTAGATGGCAAAGGGGAGAATGGGGTCTTTTGATGAGAATACGCACGAACGCTATGAGAATGATCTAGAATGGCTCTTTACAGTCCGAAATCGAATAATAAGAATTGGAGAGAGTTTCGGCGAGCCGCCATGGAACCGAGATCCAAGTCAGGTAAGCAGAATTTCTGATTGTTTGATGGGGGTTGGTTGTTACAACACCGGCCAGCACAACAAATACCTCGGATGTTCAATTATTGAATGTTAAATTAAGACCTGAATAGGACACTCGTAGAAGTCTTGAATCTATCTTTTACAAAGCCTGTAATCCGCAGTATTGCCTCAAATATGTAGCGTGCGATGGGCTAGAACACCAGTTGAATATTGTTAAGGAAGTGAAGGAAAAACTAACACGAGAACTAGTCAATCGACGAACAGTGGCCCTACGATGCATTCAAAGGTATCTTCTGGCTGAAGCAAGATTCCGCTTTCAAGTGGCAACGATGTCTTGTGTACCGAAAATCAGAATCTGGCATCTACGAGGACTTACCACATGCAACGATTCTAATTGACATTCCTCTACGGAAGAAACGCCGGGTCCAAATTCCAGAAAATGTATATTGTGTTGATTCCACTAGATATCAAAGGAAACAAGAGAAATATGACGCATGTAAGGAGTTTGATATCGACTCTACAACGGCATCAGATACGCAGAACAAATATTGAAAAGGTCAACAAACATTTCTCCAAGAGACCAGAGAGGAAGTTACACCTTCAGAGTTTATTTGGCGTTGATATTCCCCATAAACAATTCTAGAATAGTGGGATTACACTGTTCTCTTGCGGGTGTATTATGGTAAGGGATAGTGAATTTGCACTAGACAGAACTGAAAGAAATGGTTTGGGCTTGATAACAAGAACGGGTTAGAAGCAATTAAAAATAGCACTAAAGTTGGAGGGCCAGGGGGGTTTGCTGTTTGACTTAAAACATGCAGGCAGGAGAGTGTTGTGATGGGGATTCGAATGAAGAATTGAACAGCGAGAGATGAATCAAGGTAAATCTCCTCGAAAGAACCATAGCAAAACTCGAAGATTTGTATTATATTCCCGATTTTTACTCCGACGCCTAGGCAATGCTGCGCTTCCCAGAACTCCATCCCAAATAACCACTTTGATCAAAATCTAGATGTTGTCAGCGAACTCTCTGAATATCACTGAGATCCAAACTTACCGTATCTCATAAGACCCTGCTCTGGTCATATATCTAACCCATTTTACACTTGAGTAATTGTTCTTCTCGAAAACTTTCAAATATCTAACCAACAGTCCTGAACTTGTAAACATCAACAAGCTAAAGTTCAAACTCAACGGTGGTCTCGACCATGCCTTTTGGTTGGTCATACTTGTCAATGTAGCTTCCGCGCTCAGCACAAATTCATTCTGACCAGTAAATCTTGGTATCTTCCATATGATAACATTCTCTTCCGGTACATATTTCGCCTTTCCTTGTGTACATCGATCGGTAATTCGGGCAGTATTTAAAGGCGTAGGTATCTTAACAACAACATTTGTAGCGAATAGCTTGCTACCATAATTTGCACGTATCGCAATGCTGTATTCGACTTTTGTTTTACCAACCTCGTTCACAATCGCATGAATTTTGAATGGCAGATTGACATTCTCGGTGGCTCGGTATCGCATAAGTTCGAATTCGCCGTCAGGAGGAATGAATGAAATGATTCTGTCGGTATCAAATTTCCCTAACTTGACACATTGGTGAAATTGACAATCTTCCAATGTAACACTACCAGCTGCTGCTTTGGTGGCCTTGGTACCCATACGATTTCCAGATGGTAATGATGAAAGACTATCGCCATCTAACAACAATCGATCATTGAGTCCGAACTTGCATTCTGGTGTACCGGAAAGATACGCTCTCATGACGATTTGACCGTTGACATCGGCTCGTAGAACAGTTCCAGTAGCAGACATTAAAAGATTGACATCTTCAATGACATCCACGAATGCCTCATTCTTCCTATATTTGACATCGGCTTTCCTCCATGATAAAGCTCCGGTCGCTTGCATTGTAATCTTCGCCGAGTCTTCCATAGTTCGTTCTGACTTGACACCTTCTGTTGTAATGTACATCTTTAAAGTATCCGTCTCTGTATTTTGAGGGTATCCAAAGTCCAAGATTTCTGTCGCAGACTCATTAGCTCCTGATACAGCCAATATTTGCGACTTGCGCATTGCACTCACCATCTAATAGTTCATATACCAGGACGAAATTATTCTTAACCGCCTCTTCATCGAACTTCCCAAAGTATCCCTTTCCCAGCGCAATCAATCTGTATAAGAATTCGAAGACCAGCGCAGCATTGGCATTACTCTTGGTAATCGCGACCAAGTATATGTTTTCGTGTTTGACATGACTGAAGGTTGTACTTCCTAAAGTAAGGATTGGTGAACGAACTTGAGCATTGGAGATGACCTGAATTCGAAACACATCTGCGAGTCGCGGTCGACAATCATTTCGAAATGCCCGAAAGATTAAATTCTCTCCCTTTTGATTGAAGATCAATATGCCGGATAGCATTTTAATTGTAGGTGGGAAGGATGGAGGTTTGGTTGTTGAAAGTCGAGGAAAGTCGAGGATAAGGTATGAGCCGAGAGCTTCGGGGGAACTTGAGGTAAGGTCACTTTACGAGGATGGCTCCAATGTTCAATAATTTACCGAACATTCTCCCCGGATAGTTTTCAGGGGCTCAAGGTTCGAGGATCAACACATATCAAGTTGACACTACCTAGGTATCACGAATAATTGAAGCTACCAGGTCGATTATGAATGTCTCGTAAATGTCAAATGTCAATAAATCACTTTCTCAGATAATCTCATGCGACTCTAAATACAGTCATCTTCATCACAAGTCTATAAAAGTCTATACTGGCACATATGGGTAATTGCTAGCTGTACATGAATGAGGTATTGAAGAAGAAAACCATAAAACCCAAATGCACATCATCATCGCCCCATTATCTATTCGCGAATAATCTATTTAAATCATGTCAAGTCTCATGAACTCAGCATGTAATGTCTTTCCGAGTAATGCTGGACTTCTCTCAACGATTACACCGGCAGCTTCAAGAGCTGAAATCTTAGAATCGGCACCACCCTTTCCACCACTGACAATAGCTCCTAAGATGAGTTAGTAAGAATGTCTTGAAGTTAATCGCATCTCAATCTACTTACCGGCATGTCCCATTCTCCGTCCAGGAGGAGCAGAGATACCGGCGATAAAGCTAACAACTGGCTTCTTAGTAGTGTTATAATCCTTCAAGAATTCGGCAGCATCTTCTTCTGCGGATCCTCCAATTTCTCCAATCATGATAATACCATCAGTCTCCTCATCCTCAAGGAATACCTTCAAGCAATCGATAAAGTTGGTTCCGGAGAATGGATCACCACCAATACCAACAACAAGAGATTGCCCCAATCCAGCTTGTGTAGTTTGATTGACAGCCTCATAGGTCAAAGTTCCTGAACGGGAAACGATACCAATACGTCCACGCTTGTGAATGAACCCTGGCATGATACCAATCTTACATTGTCCTGGTGCAATGAGACCTGGGCAATTGGGCCCAACCAAACGTGTCTTTCCTTGAGTCTTCAAGATATCTGTGATGCGAACCATGTCTATAATGGGAGTTAGTTACATCCTCTTGGGCTCCCAACATACAAACATACCATGTTGTGGGATACCCTCAGTGATACTATACCATATCAGTTAGTACAAGTACTATCACATGCAAATTTGATAGATTCTTACCACACAACCAGAGGGATTTCAGCAGCAATAGCCTCCTCAATACCGGCAGCAGCAAGAGGGGGTCTGCAAATTTTTATCATATCAGCACCAAATCCATCCTTCCTTCACAAATTCTTTGCGATTGCAGTATTTCTTACGGGACGAAGATAGCAGAAGCTGTAGCACCGGCTTCCTTTACGGCTTGTTCGACAGTTGCGAAAACGGGTAAATTGAGATGAGTTTGTCCAGCCTTCTTTGGGTTTGTACCTCCAACAACAGTTGTACCTGTTTCCATATCAGAACCGTTTCGATTCCCCATTGTTCGCATAAGAAGACATACCGTATTCGATGGCTTGCTGGGCATGGAAACTATCGCAGATTTGTCAACATGATTCCTCGATATAAGTATAGACTCGCATCAATACTCACGTTCCTTGTTTGCCAGTAAAACCTTGGTAGATAACTCTAGTATCCTTAGTGATACGAAGGTTTTCCGCGGTAGCAGCATATGCAGAAGTTGATGTAGAATAACCTTGTCTTCTCATAGCAGCCTGCATCGCAGGTCTGGCACATCTTGAAAAAGCCTGCATCTTGTCTAAGGACAATTGATGTCAGATAGGAAAGACAGGAAAGTGATTTGGAGTTTATCTTGTTTATTTCCTTCTTGTCACCAACTTCGAACTTCTTCAGTACGGACGGAATCGCTTGCAAGGCTCCTCCGACTTTGCCGGGATTTAGTTCTTCCGACAAAGGTTTGGCTTGGAATTTTATTTCATACAAGAACATCAATTTTGGTACCCCGCCATAACTTTGAGCCATCACTCTTGACAACCTTACCTCACAACATTTACAACGAGAACTGCGAGAACTACGAGATAGATAAGAAGGACGAGAAGGAAGAGGAAGAAGAGAAGGACGACCTCTAAGAAATATTCGACTCTAATCTATTCGGGCGCATTACCTTACCAAAACTTCAAAATGGCCACCGCGGTCGATACAATGACACTGTCTGATAGGCAGAGAAAGCCAAAGGATGTCAATTTACCTCCAGAGAACGAACGATACTTGAGAGCATGTTCGGATATTGCTAGCGCTTTGGTACAGGATCATGAATCTCAACAGGATCCAAATGCGCCGAGGAAGGATATCAATTTGAATAGTTTACGGGCAAAAATGTCCAAACGTCATCGGCTCAGCAATATTCCACCATTGACTGCCATCATTGCTGCCATTCCAGAACACTATAAGAAATATATCCTTCCAAAGTTGATCGCAAAACCTATTAGTATGTAATCTCTTGTGCGACAACATCTGCGATGCTAATAATTATCTAGGAAGTGCTTCTGGTATTGCGGTTGTTGCAGTTATGTGTAAACCACATCGATGTCCTCATATAGCCTACACAGGAAATATTTGCGTTTATTGCCCTGGTGGACCTGATTCCGATTTCGAATATTCCACACAATCATATACCGGTTACGAACCCACCTCAATGAGAGCTATTCGAGCACGATACGATCCATTCGAACAAGCTAGAGGACGAGTAGATCAAATCAAGTCTTTGGGTCACAGCGTCGATAAGGTTGAATACATCATTATGGGTGGTACTTTCATGTCATTATCTGAAAGCTACAGAGATGGATTTATCTCCCAATTACACAATGCCCTTAGTGGATACCAAGGTAATAATGTCGATGAAGCAGTTCAAGCAGGGGAGATGAGCAACATCAAGTGTGTCGGTATCACAATTGAGACTCGACCAGATTATTGTCTACAACCACATTTGTCTGCCATGTTGAGATATGGATGTACTCGTCTGGAAATTGGTGTACAATCTCTATACGAGGATGTTGCTAGAGATACCAATAGAGGTCATACCGTTGCTTCCGTTGCAGAAACATTTTGCTTAGCAAAGGATGCCGGTTTCAAGGTTGTTAGCCATATGATGCCAGATTTACCAAACGTTGGAATGGAGAGAGATTTGGATCAATTTAGAGAATATTTCGAAAACCCCGCCTTCAGAACCGATGGACTCAAAATTTATCCAACACTCGTCATTCGTGGAACGGGTTTATATGAACTTTGGAGAACTGGCAGATACAAGAACTACACACCAAATGCTCTTATCGATATAGTTGCCCGAATCCTCGCTCTCGTACCACCATGGACCCGTATTTATCGTGTTCAAAGAGATATCCCAATGCCTTTGGTTACATCTGGTGTTGAGAATGGAAATCTACGAGAACTTGCATTGAGCAGAATGAAGGACTTTGGTACTACATGTCGTGACGTTCGAACTCGTGAAGTTGGTATCAATGAAGTCAAGAATAAGATCCGTCCTTCTCAAGTTGAGCTTGTACGAAGAGATTATACCGCAAATAAAGGATGGGAGACATTCTTAGCATATGAAGATCCAAAGCAAGATATTCTTATTGGATTACTTCGATTGAGGAAGTGTTCTTCAACACATACCTTCAGACCTGAACTTACCGGACAACCTACGAGTATAATTCGTGAACTTCACGTTTATGGTTCAGCTGTACCAGTTCATGCCCGTGATCCACGAAAGTTCCAACATCAAGGATATGGTACATTACTCATGGAAGAGGCCGAAAGAATTGCCCGAAATGAACATGGAAGTACAAAGATAAGTGTCATTAGTGGTGTTGGTACGAGAGATTATTATCGAAGACTAGGCTATTGGCTTGACGGACCTTACATGAGCAAGATGTTACCACCAAAGGATGATGAGGATAGCGATGATGACTTTTGATCTCGAGTATCCGAATTCCTTCAATCAGGTAGCCGCATTCGGCTGCAAAATTTATTGTGACAGTGCTTACCCAGTAATGCAATAATCACTATACTTACCCATGATGTTAAGAGTCTAAGAATTTGACCCTCAACATGGTGTTTTGCCCCGGTCAACAAGGAATCCACGGCCTCATGTGATGAGCACTCAAGTCAAGAGTTTCTTCCAGCCATATTATCGCCAATAAAAGCAGTTAATCCCCAGGATGGCAGACCAACGCTCCTCTGTGTTGGCATACGAATCTCGTCATCAAAAATCCCTCCCCTCCAGCACTTGAAGTCGCAGAGAAACGTCTTCAATTCTAGCAATGTGTTGGATATTCGCGTTCACCTTGTCATCACTGGGCGTTCAAATTGGATTACTCGATGTCGATTGAATCAACCTGGAATGCGCCTTTGTCTAGCCCTGTTGCCATAACATCAGCCGGACAAATGTTGGAGCATGCGGTATGGAGGCCAGGTGGAAATGATCCCATTTAGATCTAGATGCCATAATTTATACTGTAATAAAAAAAACCTTGCATTTAGTACAATGCTTCAATGATATTTTCGTTTTAGATGCATTATATGTGAATCAACCCAGTATTTTATGGTGCATGTACTATGCGCGGTGGTGCGGCAATATACGCCTGCTCGTTCATGGTGACCTATACAGTATTTGTAGTAAGCACTTGTAAGTTTTACATGAAGAATTTGTATCTATCATAATCTTTTTATTTTTGGAACCTTTATTTTGAGTCCGTCCTAAATTTTCTTACCGATCCAATCCCATATTCCGAATCTTGATGGGCTCTATGTATTGAAACCCTATCACTTGTTTGTTGACTAGAATATCCTGATATGAATGGCATGAGACTATGATTGCCAATGAGACCAATCATTCCCAATTAATTCTACCATGATATAATGCTCATCGCAATACTTTCTATACTTATTTGTCATTATATTATGCAAATCTTCCCTCCTATCATATTCTCTTTGACATCTTCAGCCCTACGAGTGTCATTATCTTAATTGAAACATTTGTTCCTCCCTATTTATAGCATTTGCCATATCAGTAATTGAGGACAGGCTATTGGCTCTTACAGCTTCGAAAAACATGTTGATTATGGTGGCTATACAAACGGGAATCAGAATATCCGATTATTTGGGTCGGCTGATTCGCCTAAGGTTAATTCCCCCCTGTTCATCAATCAGTCTCTTCCGGGCGCTTACAGCCGCGCAAAGATTCTATTTCAAGGCTATGCGCGATTCTGCGCCTCCAGTATACCTTTACATTATATAGTATAGCATAAAGAGTGAGGTGATTTAGGTCATCATTACTGCGGCGGAACCCCAGTTACCCAGACAAATGGGGGAATAATGAAGTATGGCGAAGTAGATCTAGCCTAATAGACTTAGAGAAGGTCTTTTCTTATATAGTTTGGCCGTTGCATGTTTTCATTTCCATTTTCTTCATACCACAAAAAATTACATCTTCATACTTTTTACGAATTTCTTTGGGTCCACGGTTCTTTTTTGCTCTACGAATCTCTTTTGATCTACAAGTCTCTTTGGATTTACAAATTTCTTTTCTCCTCCGTTCTCGTTCCCATTTCAAATCCATCACATTCATAATGCATACCTCAAACCTTCTCATCTGCATCTCATTCCTCTCAATCCTCATTGCTGCAGTTCCTTTCTCAGTTGACAATGATTTCCTCGACGCTGTAACAGCAACCAATACAGGCCCATTACTTGCTATTCAAACCGCAGCCCATGGCTCCCTTTCCAATATCCCTCCCCCTCCTGCCCTAGTTGGTGGAAATGACAGTCTCACCAATTTCAAACTTGTTGCCTTCAACGAACTCATGGAAGTTGCATTCTTTGAAGAGCTCGTCTTCAATATTTCTACCAACGCCATCGGGTACACATTTCAAACACAAGAAGCCAGAGATGACATGATTACAAAATTCAATGCCATAATCGCACAAGAGAAGTTGCACGCAATCAACGCCGAGAAAGCCATTGTTCGTTTCACCAATGATACCAGTGCTATCATCCAAGCCTGCAAATACAATTTCCCGGTCACTAATTTCGAGGAAGCTATAAATGTAGCATCTCTCTTCACAGATGTAACCATAGGAACATTAGGCGATGTTCAAACCGTTTTTGGTACCAACGGCGATTCCAAGTTCATCCGCGGTGTCGCAGCATCACTCGGACAAGAAGGCGAACAAAATGGATTTTTCCGTCTAATTCTCAAGAAAATTCCATCAGCACTTCCTTTCCTAACAGCTAGCACAAGAGATTTCGCATTCAGCGCTCTGAATCAAAACTTTGTCGTCGAAGGAAGTTGTCCAAACAGCGATACCATCCCCCTCAAGACCTTCCAAAAGCTCACTGCTACACAACCGGACACCATTGATGCCAACTCCATCATCACATTCACATTCCAACTTAGCGCAACTCAGAGCTACACCACTACATGGGGAGATAAGTGTAAAGGTCTTTCCCTGGTGTACATCAACCAACAAAACAAACCTGTGGTTCAACCATTTGAAACCATCAATTTGCAAGGAGATGGTAAGACGGTTGTGATTACTGCCAAGTTCCCATTTGATGCGGGTGCTAAGAATGGTGCTCCTGGTAATGGGTTGACTTTGGCTGCTCTGGCTCCTGGTGATGATTTTGCAAATGTTTCGGAGGTTTCTTCCAAGGCTGTTTTTGGACCTGCGACGATTGAGGTTAATTGATTTATATTGATGGGGTTGTTATATGGACTCACAGCATAGCGAGGTATTTTCTGAATCTTTTGGTTTGGGTTTGTTTGGGATGATGCATTGCGAGCGTCTTCCGTAGCATAGCGAGGTGTTTTCTAATTCTATAGTTTGGATTTGGGATAATGTATTGCATTGAGTGGTATTTGATTTCTTTCGCTTTTCATTCCTTGCGGAGGATCCTGACTTTTACCTTGATGATTTATTTTGAATCTAGGTGCACTCGCCATAATTATGGCTTCAACACGAAGATACCATTTAAGACTTTAGGTTAAATGATGCTCATTCATAATTCTAATACCTCCTTGCATCTGTTTCTATTTGTTATACTCTTCTTGTGATATAGATATAAAATGAATGTAACCAAACATACATCGATTAATATGATTATACGGACTTTGATGTTTCTTCGACACCATCATTTCCCCTGATCCCGGATTTTCGGCAAGCCTCATTATATCTACCACTACGAGTCACTCAGCTTCGTATATATGCTCAGAACCGCAGTTAGAAGAGACAAAATGCAAACTCAATAGAACAACAATAAATATAAACCCAGAACCTTAATATCCACCCTAAGCCTATATATCACTTTCCACGAGGCAGATCTTCCCCCCTTCCGTTAGATGACTGTTGAATATCAAGATACGAATCAAATTAATGACGCTCTGCTGGCCCTCCGGGAGCCACTGCCGTGGAGGCAGACTATTTAGATAGGATACAGTACATCTCCAACTGTTGAACATCCTCCCACTCGACAATTTGATTTTTGAGGAATTAACTTATGCTCACGTGATTAATCCACCCCACCCCCACCCCCACCACCATCATCACGTGAATATCACGTTATCGTTTCGCCAATCATCATGCTTATCGATAGATAACACGGACGACCTCGGGAATCCTTTACAACTTATTATTCCCAAAACACCAAGTGAAAAATTTTCACCCGACATCCCCCGATTCATAAGGTAAACAAATATTGCTGTCGCTCCAAATCCCTAGCCGCGGCCCCAGATAGTAAAAAACCCGAGTCTACCTAGGTAACCTGTTCTAGATTAATAATAAATCTCATGTGCATATACACAAAAGGTAAAAACAGAGAGATAGGTATACGGTTTTCCATTGATAGTTTACAGGAACTACCCTTTGAGAGAGGCAATTCATTATCTGTTCATATGTTCGTCTAATCTAGAAATTCTATGCTCTAATATAGGGAGTAGAGAGAAAATCCATCTATAAAATGCATCGATCTTTCTATACCATCGATCCAAACCATCTATATGCAACTGCATGCAATGTCCGTAATGTAACAATGCACCGCTGATTTATACCACCACCTTCCTTACCCCCATCTCCATCCACCATATTTATACACACCTCCTCCCTCACTTCATCCAACCATTGACGACACATTTACAAGAACTTGGCCATCATAGCAACCATGAGATCGAAGAGACCAATGGCCTCGACGAAAGCGAAACCCAAAATGGCGTAAGAGAAGAGTTGACCACGCATGCTTGGGTTACGGGCAACGGCTTGCAAGAGAGCAGCGAAGACGAGACCGATACCAACACCGGCACCAGCAAGACCGATAGCGGCACCTCCCATACCGAGATTTTGGGAAGCTTGAACCAAAGCGTTGGCCATTTCGGAGGAGTATGGACGAGCGGAGATTTGGGTGGTCTTGGAGAGGATTTGGCTGGTTTGTTGACGCTTAACGGCTTGGAAAGCGGTCTTGGAGGTCTTGCTCATAGCTGTGTGGGGAAGAAAATTTGTTAGCGAGTTGTTCTTTATCCATTGAATTTGGTCGTATGAGGATGATAATGGATGTATTGAATCGTAATACATTTGAAGCTATATTGATATCTATTGAAGCTTGATGGAAGCTCAATTGATAATTGATGACAGCGAGGTAATAAAAGAGCTTAAAAGCTTACCAGTGAAGGTACGTTGAGCACCAAGGTTGGATCGAACCATTGGGCGGGCGACCTTTGCGGAGGCAGATCCCACGAGGGAAGCCATCTTAGGAGCAACACGAGCGGCCATTGTATAGATGTGTATGAAGTCGACTCAAAAATGAGGTTTTTGGAGATAGGTGTATGTGAGTGGAGATTGGAGATTGAAGATTTCGAGTGGTGTTGACAAACAAGAAGAAGTTTTGTGACTTGGTGTGAGAGTGGGAGAAAATGGGAAGGGCGGAAGTAGAATCAGGAAAAATTGAGCTAAGGACACCTTTTCGATCTAGCTCCGTTTAATAGTCGGTATGAATTTCTTATTTCCTGAAGAATTAGGAAAGAAATATTTGAATATAAGATTTGTGTGGTAATTGTGGTAATTGTGGTCATTGATCTGTGAAAATTTTTGTGATGATATGTGGGTCAACCCGCTCAATGTATGATTTCCTCCTATCAAAAGTAGTAAAATAACACGGTGACTGAAATGCAAGGCTGAGAGTTATAATCTCATCCGATATTAATACTGCACTACCTAGGTACGTAACAAAAAAAGTATAAAAAAAAGAAGAAGAAAGTGGATTCCGAACAACAATGC
>NGKI01000018.1:60996-82421 GCA_002162615.1 Myriosclerotinia duriaeana
ATAAATATTATAAATATTATAAATATTATAAATATTATAAATATTATAAATATTATAAAAATAATAAAAATAATAAAAGCGATTTGAAATTAATTTATTATATAATTAAAAGTAATAAAAGCAATAAAAGCAATTTGAAACTAATCTACTATATAGCTAATTGTAAATGACGTATAAAACTTAAAGTATATAGATGTATTTAATATATTAAAGTTTTCATTTATATATAATTAGCGCCTGTAATATGTTTGATTGTTTGATCCTCTCTCGCTAACCGTTTGACCCTCCTTAATCCACATTCGGCCAAATCTAAGATATAAGATTATTTTTGGAAGCATGCACCTCTACGCAAGGATCAGCTCTTTAACATTGCGTTGCTTATTCTTTGTGATATACCATTTCTAGATTTCCTTTTGGGGTTGTCAAGGTGGTGTAATGCATTTTTGTCTGATTTGAGATGGGATGGAAATTTGAGCGCATAAAAAGACTTGGCGTGGCATATAAATGAACAGGTACGGATGAATATGGATCTGCAGCGGGGTATGTAGAAAAAGATGGATCATGAAGAAAGAAAGAACAGTTTTTGTCGATGCGAGATATATAAGGGAGTATAAGATGTACTGGATAAAACTAGGGGAGATAATTTAATAATATATACAGTTACCGTTCACTTATAATAGGCATTTTCCAAAACCCCACCTAAAATAGCTATTATACTACATTTTCAATAATCCAAATAAATTAATAAATATAATTAGAAATGTTTAAGATTTTGTATATATTTTAATTCGATATTAATCAATCTATTTATAAAATTTTAATTTATTTAAAACTTATAGTTTATAATTATTATTATGTTTAAAGTTGCGTTTTTCAAAAAATTTGACGTTTTCGCTTATTTTACTAGTAAATTTGTACTTTTTTTTAACTTTTCAATTATTTTTCATTTTATTACTAGATTTTATACTTAGCAAATAATATTAAAAAACATTATCTAATTTTTATAAAAATTAAATTAAATGTCAATATAAATATTACAAAAAATTTATATAAAATTAAGTTTAATAATATAAAATTCAAAGATATAAAGTTTGTAAATATTTGTATTAAATTTTAAATCTTTTTAATATTATTAGTAAAATCTGTTTGAATATATATAATATAGATTATTTTATAATATATTCATAAAAAACTACTAATTTTGATTATAATACTCAAATTTAATATAAGAATATTGAACAATTGATTTAAAAATTAATTTTTAAGAAGGTACAGTTGGAAGAAGTACCGGATAAATTCCGAAGTGCCTATTATAAGTGGCCTAGTACTGTAATAGGGAATGAAAATAATAGAATTACATAATACGACTATTTAAATATAACTCTATTATTTAAATTTAGAGTAATTATATTCAATTAATTAAATATCATTTTATTAATGTTTAAGATATCTCTTATTTAGATTTTTATTCTCAAACAAAGAGATTGATGTCATTATTACATCTTAAAACCATGACCGATAGTTTCATTTTATGCAGTAACAAATTTTTTTCAATAATCATCTCAATAACGTAACCTTCTAGTTTGAAGTTGCAATAGCACTATCCTTAGAAATCATCTCAACACTATGGTTGCTGGTTTGAACTACACCGAAATATCCCTTAATTCATGGTCAAGCGAGTTTTAAATCATAGTGGTGAGCTTGGTATGTTGGTTAAGAGCTCCCGGATATCAATTGCGGTGAGTGGTAAACTGTAGCTTCAAAGATAGTAAAATGACTCGCAAAGCAGTTGTAGGAGAATAAAGATAGAAAGAAGGATCAAAAGCTTTAAGCTTCGATTCTAACGTTTTCAGCAAACTCCTTTTATACAATATCCTTTGATATATACATATGTGGCAGTACATACAGTTCAACCGGTTTTCAGATTAGATTATAAAACTGGGTAAGCGAATATGGCAATGATTCACGATATATATGAGGTAAATGCCGGGTTATCGAGGTATAAGTCCCGTAATTGACAAGTCTAGCAATGGATTTCGAAATGTAATAGATTTGAAATCGGAGTCTAGAATTCTGTAGTGTTTGCAGGTTTATACGATAGTAGAAAAGCAGGAAAACGATAGGGATAGCTTTAAGTTCTATATAAAAGGGGATATAAATGGGAATAGCTTTATTTTCGGTTTGTCCTAGTTGGGGAAGTGTATTAGACATAAATATAGCAAGTACAACTATAGCAACACTAAGGTTTATATAACCTCACTTTAGATCATGATAATGTGAGAGAGACGTGCGAGATACATGCGTCCCAATAGCACACTAGAAGGAGATAACTAATAGAAATAAAGGCTTAATAACAATACATAAAGAATTAACAAAAAGTTTATTAATAAATAGTTTAGAGGTAAATCAGATAAACAAAATACAAATTCAAAATCGATTAGTTGTTTAAATGCAAATATAAGCTCACAATAAACCTATATCTACTCAACTTACAATCACATAACTATGAACTAGGCTATTCTAAGTACATTGAAATCATGTGCTTTCCCACAATAATAAGGACACCCTCTCTACCCCTACAACCTCAATCCCTTCAATGCGTTAGCCTGGCAGTTGACCTAATGGGTACGACCTAATGGGTTGGTCTAGCAGTTGACCTAATAAGTTGGTTTAACAGTGGATTTAATGGGTTGGTCTAATAGTTAACATAATGAATTGGTTTGACAATAGATTTAATGGGTTGGTCTGGCAATAATTCTAATGGGTTAATCTAACAGTAGATCTAATCGGTTAGTCTAACAATGGATTTAATAAGTTAGTCAAGCAATAGACTTAATAGGTTGTTCTAGTAGTTGACTTGTAATGAGTCGATTTCGCAGCGACAACGATAACTGCACTTAAAAAAGAAGAAGAAAAAAACGACCACCTCGTACAGATAGCCATGCAGCTTGGCCCAGCAGTATAAATTCAAATCATCATACAGATGTAACCCAAAAATAGCGATAGGCATATGAGAGCTAAAATGAGTCCAAAAAAAGAGGGTTCCGACGAGCCGATTTGTCAGCGAGGGGTCATTGAGAACTGTACGAGATTTCTCTTGATGATCACTCACGACTAATAATATTCTTGTTATCGAATATTATTGGACTTCGTTCTAGGAATCAAAATAAACCAATACATCCAAATATTTCATGTCTTCCGTCGTATTATTTGAGTTCGCATGGGAGTTTATGATGGCTAATTAGGTTGATAACCTTAAATCCGGTAGATTGAAGATTGCCCGCTAAGATATAGTCACAGCCCTATGTAGATGATAACTTCGGGACCGAACACCTTATTTAAAGGTTATTTAAACCCTCCTCTGCCAGAACTCGGATTGTTGAGATGCAAATCCATACGAACCAATACAGCGGTAGGTGGCACACACGGTCGCCTAGTTGATGTGAATTCAGACGGGCGACTCGATATTTGATTGCTTGCTAGTTCTATAGCGACAAACACAGCCAAATGCTCACATCAACTCCGGAATTGCCGGTCTGCTATACATAATTTCTACGCGATGCGAATCATCTGGCAAGGCAGGCATTCAATTGAAGAAGACCAGATTGTTGTGCCAATGACACACAGTGAGGCTGCCTAGAGAGGGAACACCGGAAGCCTTCAATCCATGGAGACATCGGGCGTACTCAACACTACACGCCAATAGGTAACAGGCCATACTGATTGGATATCCCAGAACATTTCGAACTCGAATATCTCGAATAGAATATCTGCGGGGAAACGAAGCGCACGCGTCGATCAGTTCTGCGAAGCCAGCTCTCGATATATATATATATATATATATATATACTATATGCGTACCCAAGTTGGCGAAATCGAGATAAGGAGGGAGAATACAATATATCGCAGATGGAATGGGGCCAGGACCGGCACCAAGACCATTGAGTATGGTCCACATGATACCATCATTATAAGAATTAGTTTGCTCTCCATTTTAGGGGAGAAATGGTGAAATTTTGATGGGTAATTCATAATCTTTTCTCGAACTCAGCGTACGAACATCAATTTGCACATTATTATCCAAGTGATGGAAAGGTAGGGAAGAAGGCCATCTTATCCCATTCATACCACACTACAGCATTATAGCAGAGATCCCTCATGTTCCTCCAACAATACGGAGAAGTCCTTTACGCATCATTGGGATGGAAATGCCACTTTCCAGGGTTTTTACCATCCCGATAATCATCCAATACTTTATTGAATGCATCCACATTCAAGCCACCTTCCAGAACTTTGAAGCCAAGCGGCTTGATTTCTCCAGACTCTATCCAACCTGGCAATAGCTTAAAGAATTCCCTAGAGAACTCCTTATTTAATGCAGGTAGTCCAACTGTTTGTGCAATATCATAATTCCCTGAAGCGGCCTTCGCGGGCAACAGTGTCGCTACATTTCCCCTCTTCTTCCCAGATAGCAAAGAAACAGCAAATGAATGCTCTTCATTGATAGGATCATAAACATATCCCAATTCCTCTCCAACAATCTCTTGGACACGTGTCTTGATCTCTGCGTCTGTACCATGACGATCGATAACATGGGTTGCGCCATAGGATTCTAGTTCGTCGGTGTTTGACTTCGATGCTATCACAACAATCTTTCCAAACCCAGTAATTTTCGCAACTTGGACGGCGAATTTCCCACAGCTACTTCCTCCACCAAGGATCACTATGGCCTGCGACGAAGCATCGAAGCTTTTATCGTTTGTCCATGGAGCAGGAATTCCCAACAATTTGTCTGACCAGAATGAAAGGGCAGAAGCGAATAGATTTACGGGCAATGTCGCCGCTTGATCATCAGTGATTCTGGATGGTACTTTGGCGAAACTTCCAACTTCCAGGACAGCATATTGTTGGGACCCTTTGGCCTCTATCGGAAATCCTGGATATCCAAACACATGATCGTTGATTTCGTAGTCAGAGACTTTATCGCCCTTGGCAGTGATTATACCCGCAGCATCGTTGCATAGGGTGTTAGGTAGGGGAAGGTTGAAGAGACCCCAGTCTCTAATTTTGCCATCATGGGGATTTACTTATGTTTCATTAGCTGGGTCTTCTCGTCATGATTGAAAGGAGTGAAAATGAGTAGCTTACTTCCAGCCGAGGTGATCTTTATAATCACTTCGTTTTCCTTGGGTGTAGGAATAGGCCTCGTGATTTTTACCACTGGCTTTCCAGTCTCTTGAACGATTAATGATTGTTGTGTTGCTGCCATTGTTTCAGTATTGTGATTGTATTCTGCTTTGATTCTGATAACTCGTGAAGGCCCATGATGAGATTATATATACAAAGTGCTGAGCATTGCATGCATGCATCCTTTGATCACAAATCACGATACAACAATACGATTCTGACAAACTCATACCGGCGTCCTTTAGACGCCGAAGTCCGCCTCCAAGTTTGACATGTTTATTCAGCGCCCGAGCATGGTTGCGGGGTATTCAGGTTCCATGGAATCCTTTGGAATGTGGGGGCTGATGTTATTCCCATGGTGTTAATGCTCGGACTCGGTTAATGAAGGATGATTTATCAGCGAGTTCTGACAAACGTGATGATTTTGACCACCGACACGCGGGAAATGTTAGGAAGAGCTTGGGGCTGAAAAAATATCACATATGCAGCACATCGTATTTGCGAGATATTGGGTCAAAATCCCTTCAATGGATTTATACATGTCAACTCCATCTCTTACATTGACCTGGACCACCCTCTCGTCTTTATTCAGCGCGAATCAAAGCACCATCCCACCCACTTGCTGTTCATATTTAACGCCAATATTAATGAAAACATATTATGATGTTATCTAAATCTAAACAGCAAACATCCATATGCGGCCAAGGCTGCAAGTAAGACAAAGGAGACTTAGCAGTAATAAATTCCATATATTATGACTTGATTGGCACCAGCGTGTAATGATTTCGTTGAACGAGGAATAGAATTTAAATTCCTTGACGCTGATGGATAGGGGACGATTGTTGAATACTATGAGTGGTTCCATTTATATTCGTCGGTCTCTTGAACTTTGTAAACCCGATGAACATTCATTAACTCGTAGTATGAACAACTGGTAAATTATCTCAACCAAAACATCTGTCTGTACGTGAAAGCGTGCCACTAACAGAATATACTCCACTGTATGAGATGCTGAGAATGAGATGTACAGAAGCAATGGGGGGTTCTACGGCTCATATACATATGAAGTTCGATGATGTATATAGATATTTATGGGGATTCGTTTGTAAATATGCCGACGAGGAACAGGTCTCAGGGAGCATCAACTTGATATTACTACTGGGCTATGGGTGCTGAGTGCTCGGTGCTGGGTGTTAAAAGTTTGAGCGGAACGAAGGCCTGACGGGGGTGAGTGTGATCTTTGGGAAGTTTATAATGGGTGAGCTGGGTAGATAAAAGATAGCTAGAAAACCAAAGAAACTGGATTGAGTTGAATTCTTGACGGGACCCGAGGACCTGGAAATCTATAGCTTGGAATGATGTAGACCAAGGACAGATGAATCTCCCTGTGCCTTCCCATGCTGTATTGGTTTCATAAGACATTCTCGCCTCGCCAGCCCTAAACGTATGTAGAACGTAACTCGGCCATGGATTGAAATACTCATGGGTATGCTTGTTCTCGTCCAAGGTATTACCAGCTTTGCAAGGAGAAACAAACATGACCCGTCTTGACCTTTTGTTATCAATCAAATGTCACTGCCATGCCTTAGCTTTAAGCCAAGCGTTTCCGGCCACGAAGAAGAAATACCAGATGAGAGCTGCTGATGAATTTTAACCCGAACACAAATCCGCCCAGCAAGTAAGATCTTCTGTCCTCGGAACTTTGGTTCGGCACAGCATTGGCCATACGATGCGGTAAGTTCTACCAAAGCTCTCTGGGTCCGAACGTTCCGAACGTTCTAGAATAACTTGCACAATGAGGGTTGGATGTTCGGAGTGCGCAGAACAATGACAGGACTTCGAACATAGGGTAGGTCGTTATAGCACTATTTTCTAGAAGTAAGTTGGGCAGTGGGAAGCAATTGCTCTTAATAGCAACAACTACACCGCAGCCAATGACCGACAAAACCACTCTCCTCAGTATGTATGATGTTGTATGCGACCCCCCTCTTTGTGAAAGAAGAGTCCCCCCCCCCTTCCCCCCAATGCTTTAAAGGCATAGAAATTATGTTTGTTTTGGATGTGCCATGACCGTCCGCCAGTCTTAATCTGCCAGCCAATTTTCCCATATAACTATTCTTTATTATTTATTTGAGGAGTCGATCATTCCTAGGCAGCAGATGCGGACGAATATATCAATGGATTCAAGCCATATATGAGGCGCGGAACAGGATAGGATATATGTCCAGTTGAGACAGAGGGTGAAGATTCGAATGAGAGAGCGTTCTCAGAATGCCATGTTGTAGAAGGGTTGAGTTTTGTACATCGCCTCGAGGGGTTGTAGTGGAGCGCAGATGATGCAACAGGTCTCCGTAGGCTTAACCTGTTAGAGCGGGGCGCGAAAACCTAAACGAACTGAGATGTCAGCGATTTCTGCATAGCTAACCAGTGATTCATAGAGTGTAATTGATGCTCGGCATGCGGAGGAGGAAGTCGAAAGGGTGGTCTCAATACAATAATGCCCTGTGGGGGAGATTGCGCACGGCGATGGTTGCGTTTGAAGTAATCCTCCGGAAATACACAAACCATGGTAACTAGGCATGCCCCAGGCTTCTCTCCTTCATTTGCGAGCCCTTTAGCATCAACCTCTCTGAACATTGCTTGAAACTTCTATTCAATGGCTCCTCTGGTGTTTCTGTGTTTGTTGGAGTTGCGCCGCCATTGCCTCGGCGATCCGGAAAGGGTTCTGATTGTATCGCCACGGGTTGGACAGCTTATACGTCATGCCACCAAACCACTGCCAAGTGCAAGAATTATCTCAATTGAGGTGGGTGCTGTGGTCTGGAATCTGGCCAGATTGGAACGAGAGTTGTGGAAGCCAGCCGAAATCTCGAAGGACTCAATGCGCCAAATGTGCTCGTTATATTGGTGGCGTTACTATATTGTAATTGCTGTATATCAACTTAGCAGAAGGAGTGGTGCTTGTATAATACCGGTCAAGTGGCTTCTATATTAGCCAAATGTATCTGCGAAATGGAAAGCACTCTTGAGCAAGCTCCATAATAAGGGGAATTCCAGTAGATCTCGCGTACGTTGACCCCTTCATCTTCTATCATACAAAGCTCCTACAACTATATGTGGGAATCAAGGTCATATTCAAAGATGTTCGGATATTCCCTCCATTGAAGAAATGATGCTGGGGGACTTGGAAGGAATGATTAGAGGGGAATAGTGGGTGGGGCAATAATTTAAATAAAGAGGTAGTGAGAAATGTGAGAGGGATGGAGAGGTAATCGAGACTGGGCACCGATCCAAATATCGCCAGTCCACAATCTGCTGGTAAAAAGTAGACATTATCGAGTAATACCCGTGGATGCCGGTGGACACTTCAATCTTCACATTCTTGAAGTCCGGATGTGTGGATATCCATAGGTGAACACCACGCCGTACTCTGGTCGGGTTTGATCTGGCAGATGTCCAGCTCTGGCTTCATTTCATCAATTGAAGGGGGCCTAGGATCCTCCACTGCCGTTTTCTTTGATCTGTAATAACTATTATCCCATGAGTTCTTAATTCCATCGGACCCATTCCCAGAATTTGGCCTAGTGGGCCGAAGGTAGGACGGGGAGTTGCAATCTGCGGGTTGTGAGAGCCGTGATCTGAATAGTACGTCCTGACAGATGTAGCATAAGGGTGTGAGGTACGATGGCTCGGGACCTTTGCCATAAGATATAGGTACGTAGGAATTTCAGCAAACGTCAAGGGAAAGTTGTCTTTGTGGGGGTTATCTAAATTTTCGCCCTTTCGGATGCATTCGTTGACTGAACCTTCCTGTTTCATATCGGCGACCATTGCCGCGCCGTACTGCCAACTCTTCCGCGGGCCTGCCGTGAATATTCTCCAGTCTTTGACACGTTGAGTAATCGAGTGAGGTTGCGTGTCTGGTAGAAGATGAAGGAAGAGGTAGAAGATGAAGGAAGAGGTAGAAGATGAAGGAAGAGGTAGAAGATGAAGGAAGAGGTAGAAGATGAAGGAAGAGGTTGAGATGTCTGCTAATAATCAACATCGTTTCAAGGTCAGTTGATTTTCCGTTCCTGGAATGGAATAATGCTTACCTCGATATTTGTTGACTCTCTGCCCCATCCTCCTTTCCCAACATAATCTCGTTTCCAATCCTCCACTCTATATTTTGACTACTGTGAACTTTGCATCCTCTCCATGCTTCTTTTCCTAAGGTTTTCGCCAAACGAGTACATAAATAGGTATGTGTTATTCGCATACGTCCAGGCCTTCTCCAAACCCAGCAACAAAGGGACCCTCTCAACCTAATCTTTCCATTCATGTTTGCCGGTCTTGTATATGTTTCGCATCACCAAGCCCTTGTATTCGCTTCGTCCTAGAACCAAAAGTTTCAGTGAAGCCAACCATCATTCTCTGGCACATTGGCACAAAGTCTAAGAGAAATTGAGTGTCGGTCTATTAATGAATGTGGAAATGTGGTTCCCTAAGATTGGTGAACCCACCATAGTAAGGGTATAGTTGATAAGAAAGTTTGGGATTCAAATGTGTATAGAGATACATAAGAAATGGGCTTAGAGGATACGCCAGAACTTGACCAGAGGATTTGCCAGAGAGTTCGCCCAGAGGCTGATTCCAGCCAACGATCACATAATCCAAGTGCATTGTAGCAGGATTGGTCGTATGAGCTCTGGAAGTTATGCGTCTACTATAGCCAAGTTGGCAGACTGGGAGGGTGTGGTCAATCCCTCAGTAGAGCAGAGTTAATCATGAGTACTACCACGTTTTAGTTCCCAAAGTTGTGGAATAAATTGTAGAGTTGACGGAAGGGCTGAAGAAGTTATCGGTCTTGTACAATGAGGGCATACCTTACAGATAAAAGAGATATGATGCGGTGTTGAGGTATTGAGGAACAATGATTTATAGGGAAACAAGATAAACCAATTTGATAACTCCTTCATGAGAGGACTTGAGCCATGAAGATTGATTCTTGATATGCCTAGTGAGTAGGGAATCTTACCTACCTAGTAGGTATTGACTGGGAAGAGAGACAAGAGTTAGCGAGGCTGAGAATCACAAGGCTATTATATGGATTCTGCGTGTGCTGAGTCAAAGTTTGAACATCACATCACACACATCACATTTGTTCGTCATTCATTGTTTTGCAATTACATCTCATCATCTGCTTTTCAGTACCATCCATGGATGGATATGCATACTACCTAGGTAGGTAGTATATACTGGGTAGGTAGATAGGTACCTAGTAGATACTGATTCACTTAGACCTTAGACTATGCAGAGATTGAGGTATAGAAGAGAAGATTGAGATACATACAGAAGACTGGTGAATGAGTGGGTGGAATAGAGGAAATTGTAATTGAACTGCCTGCCTGTCTGCCTGCCTGCCTACCTCTTAGATATCTACTGGGGATATTAGAGTATACTCCAAACGTGACGTGACGTGACGTGACGTGACAATCCTATCTAGTAACTCGTCAAGAATAATAAAGTCAAGATAAAGCTTTGATTGGCTCATATACCTTCTCAATTAATCAATTTTCAATAATTTTTATTAAAGTAGTTTAGCCTTTCGCTTATTGTTGTTTGAATTTTCAACA
The DNA here is from genome assembly GCA_002162615.1 of Myriosclerotinia duriaeana. Taxonomy (NCBI): domain Eukaryota; kingdom Fungi; phylum Ascomycota; class Leotiomycetes; order Helotiales; family Sclerotiniaceae; genus Myriosclerotinia; species Myriosclerotinia duriaeana. The sequence continues at coordinate 71,799 of NGKI01000018.1, forward strand.
ATCTAGAGATCAATTTTTGAAAATTCAAAATCTCGCACACAACACAATCATCTCAATACAACAGAACACAACACAACATAACATTCCAACATTCCAACTTTCCAGTCTCTATACTCTAATCAATCTTTTGTTACAATACCGCACAATCACCTCCATAATTCTTACACCATGACGAGTCGAAAACGCGCCAGAGATTCTTCACCTGGTGTTGGTGAATTGGAAGCCAACGTCGCTGTCCATTCAAATAAAAGGGCACGATTGTTACAAGAATCTGTTACCCCTGTCACCACTCGGTTCCCATTTGAGACTGTTGCAGAACGATCTGGTATGTAAAGTCACTCCAACGTGTCCAATAGTTTGATCCTCATTCTAATAACATTGGTATATAGGAAGAGAAGACCCTTGTTACAATAATGAGTCCGGTGCCACACAAGCTCATGTTGTTACAAAGGCTCCCGTGAAGCAAGGTCCTAACAATCCTGTTGTCGGTGCGGTTTGGCAGCCTTTCGCAACGAATGCCATTCCCAATGAGTGGCGCCGTGCGCTTCAGAATGCCTCGAGACCTACCTTGGGCTATTCTGGTCCTCCGAATCATGGCTTCTTCTCGGCCTATTTGGCTGACATATACTCTTCTTCTTCTCCAACCCATGGATGGAAGGATGTTACCAGAGTCGTCGGTGGCGTTACACATAAATTGTCCGTCCCATATTTGTCAGTTGTCATCTTCCATCCAAAGGCCTGGCAATCTATCTCTGGCCCGAATCATTCGATCCACCATCGTGTTAGCAACACCTTGGACAATCATCCTTTGGGTCGATTAATTCGACTCTTTATCGAACGAGATGCTCCGACCAAGCGTGGATACCATCAACCTCAATTCGCTGTTATTAATATCGAAGTTAAAAGATATGGCAACTACAATGACAAGGTTACTTGGCCCATCGAGCCCTGTGTTATTGAAGATATATCTGCTATTTCTTCGTTCGCCCAACACTTTCGGCGCTTGGTGGAGAATTCTACCAGTCAACAATATCCAAGGTTGGATATTGAGTTGTTACGCTGGTTGGAAGAGAACAAGGGTGTACTGCCTCACCAAACTTCCTTCAGATTCCGTTCTCCTCTTCCAAGTGTTACACCACCACCACCTCCTCCGAATGCACGTCGGACTGCACCTCCAACTGTTACGCCATCACCACCACCACCTCCTCCTCCTCCTCCTCCTCAAAGAACATCACCACCACCACCAACAACAACAACAACAACACCACCACCACCACCACCAACAACAACAACAACAATACCACCACCACCACCACCACCTGTTACACTACCACCACCACCACCAACAACAACAACAACAACAATACCACCACCACCACCACCACCACCTGTTACACTACCACCACCACCAACTGTTGCACCTCCAACTGTCACTCTCCCTTCTTTTGCACAAGCACGTGCTGCAATGTCCCAGGCGCACGTTCCTGGTGCTACCATTTCTTTTGATCATTTGCGGGTTTACTTTAGCAGTATAGCTACCAAGGAGGATATGATATATCAGATCGTTATGTGGGGTGTTAGAGCGCCTCCAGACGATTAGTTTGTTACTTTTGTTATCTTTTTTGCCTTTGTTACCTTTGTTTCCCTCGTTACCTTTGTTTCCCTCGCTTGCCTTGTATGATATAGTCCTTGAAATAATGGAATAGCCATTTATAGATCCAATGAAAAAAACACATCATGCTTCTTATCCTTTTCCTTCCTATGCAATGAAAAATGTGAGAACCTTGAAGGAGATACAATAGTGAGCCAGGCCCAAAGTAATTTGCATAGTAGTGCCAATAGCGTAGGTCAATCTGGACGTGTATTCCCATAAGGTTAATTCACCAAAGTACCATTTGGCAATGAAATGTGACATTAATACTGTAATTATAACTCTCGCTAGCTCATGTACTGTAAGCTCCCATGAAATGATTCCCATAATTGACCAAGTAGTTAGCAGATGATTATTATTCATTAATCTAGTTCCTGCGCGTTCTCAACAACTAGCGACTGCTGCAATCGCTATTTGGTCTGAGGGCTTCCAGTAATTGAGGCATAGAACCGAAAATAATATTTCTCGACTCTAGATACATCTAAGATCTCCGAAACATCCATTTCATTTGGGACATTGAGCTAATGAACTGTATTAGACCATTTTAACCTTATTGTAGGCCAGAAATGGCTTACGGTCGACTTGCTGCACCGCCGTAGGTCAAATCGTTCACCACCCAATACAGTTCGACTGAAAATATACTGCATCATAGTTGATTTCAATAAAACTCCCAGTAGGTTCCATTTTTGTCTAGCGTTCTTGAATGAAAAATAATCTTATAAGAATGTACAGCCTTGAAGTCTTTTATTAATTCGACACTGCAATTTCAACATAATATCCCCCAAGAGCCTGCAAATATTTCTCCCTCCAACACTTAGACATCGTGTCAACTACAAGTTCAGTAACTCTTCATATGATGTCCGATATTAGCCCTGTGGCGACCGAAATGCGCACAGAACTTCATAGTGACAATACTGTCACCAATAAGAGCCACAACTTTGACAGCAACGATGCTTTATGTACGACTAAGTCAAACATGGATGGAGAGTTTGACACAGAGATTACAGATGTTGGGGGGCTGAATGAGCTAGAGAAGCAATTATCAGAGGCTGATTTGCAATACAAAGGTGATTGTTTCATTCCTTTATTTTCAAACGGCTCACTAACTGACTTTTGATTTAGATGATTGCGAAGTACTAGGCTATCTGACATATAACGACATAACTTCATCGTCAGACTTAGATTACATTGAAGTTGAATGGCCAGCATTATACTGGAAAACCTTTACCCAGTTCCCCAATTTGCCCTTTGAGCTTCGACGTAAGATATGGTTTTACGCTCTCCCAGGATCCCGTTTGTTACGTTTAGGCAATAAAAAAGAGTCGGTACGACCTGGGTCTCCAAGAGATGAAGTCATTAGCAGTATTGAACTAATATACTCTGACATATCTTGTGGCAACAAGCGCGAAATCCTTCCGATTCAACTCTTGAGTGTCTGTCGAGAATCGCACGATATATTCCGGGAGCACTACAAGCGTATAGGGATTCAAGATCTCCCAGACGGCAAGTTCATCTCACCACACGATGACAACACAAGCAACCTTCGATTTCAATGTAACGGTTACATTAATCCAAAGTTGGATACACTGATATATGACTCTCAAGCGAAGACGATTTGGGAAAATGTCCAAGTCAAATTGGACTTTTCAATCGTCACTGATGTTGCTATTGCTGGATATGCGCTCCAAGAAAATATTGACGAATTTCTATGGAGACTCCTTGAGTCTACATTTCCCAGACTTAAGAACTTGAGAGTGATTGCTAATCATTCGGATAACGCCACATCTGCTCATGGAAAAGACCCCTTTCAATTTGGCGAGTTACTATCGATAGATCACCATCTTATAATTCAGATACAAGAAGCTATTTGGTCCAATCAAAATCATCCTCCCCTTTTCAATCAAAGAACAAATCGTCTCCAAAGAGATACAATTCGGCATGGACATATGCACAACCTTGTTCACCAAGCCGAGGAATATAGAGCCAGTTTTCGTGGACAAGTGGAAGCAAATCCTGATTATTGGTCACGGGTCCAATTTTTACCATGTCTTCTTCGAACCTGGGGTATTCACTTCCATTGCATGGCATTGAAGGGGAAAATTAGAAATCAAGAAAACAAGGTATTCTTCAGTAGAGTTCCTCTGGCCAATGAAGGGACTGGGCGCATTAAGTTTAGGAATAGATTTTATCGATATCTCTGCAATACGGATGGGTCATTTTTCGATCGATATGTTGGGATCAAGGAGTTGTTTGATGGGTATGAACCGGTTGAGGAGAGTAAATTCTTAAGGTGGCCATGGACTTATGAGCTTCCTAATAACGGAAACATAATCTGGAAGGGTTAGGTTTCATATAATGGGTGGATGGGGGTGAATGCGTAGGCCTACGAAATGAAAAATAAATCATTTAACCACATATCAATCTTCCTTGGAGTGAAAGTTTCGCGGGAAGTGAATGTTATCTTTTTTTTTTGTTGCCAGAAGGTATAAAAACCCAGAGAAATTATCCCGTCACTATATCACTCGTATACGACGTGAAGACTGTTAGGAAATTAAAGCAGTATCAACCCTGTTTCTACTAAAACCAAGTTTCATCCACATTACATTCAATGGTAGATTTACTGCTTGATACTCAATAGAATACCCGGTTCGGAGCATGGCTGATTGTTCAGCCTCAACTGAAACATCACAGCACATAAAAAGATTCTTCACCATATGCACAACTTTGACCTCAGCCTCAGAAATTTCGGGTGGAAAGCGTAAAGATGAACGAGTTCCACGGAGGGAAGAAACTACCATAAAAAGCAACTCCTTTTCAATCAATACTAATGAGATTACATCGCTGGCGAAGACGGTGTAATCCGAAAACGTGAGACGACGGAAAAGTCACCGCCAATAGGAAATGACGAGAAGGGGGACTGAAGAGAAAGCCCTTACACTTGAGGAGTTTCTAGCAGTACTAAATCTTGATGAATCAGGATATGACCGCGGTGAGCTTCACAAATGCCTTGAAATAACAATAAAGACATCGATGACGAATTTCAGGACCTTGTGAAATCCAATCAGATGGTTAAGGGTGAGACAATGACCCCCTTAGCACCTATAATCTAACAAACTGGTTCTAGGATGACAAGAACGATGGAGTATAACAACGTGCTCCAGCTGGGATGGCATTTGCTTTCTTCGACTACCTCTTGAGCTTCGCCGCACAAAAAAAGAAATGTGCTTTTCCTGACACCTAGAGTGATCTCTTCCAGTTTTGACTTTTGGCTTAATTCCGAAAACGACACTCTCATGTTTCAAACATGATGTTTGACACGAGGGAAAGATATGGGGATACGTTAAACTTCCCGGGCCTCAAAAACTTTGATACTATCTTATCCTGGAAGGAGCTTGGACAGAAGGTTTGGTGATTACATTGACAAAGATGAGATTGGGCGTAAAGGTTTATCATGGTTGAATGAAGAGACTGTCGATCATTATACCATAGCATTACAGCCATCGGAGATATTTTAAAGCCCCGGCGCCGAATAGCTAAGGTGGACAGGTACCGGTACTTTGAGGTCGCAAAGGAGCAAGGAAGAACATGCTCTTCTCCCCCGTGAACAAAGGCTAAACTCTGGGCTTGGAGTACACCAAGAAAATTTAACCTTTGTTCGGAGGAAGGGGGCGAGGTAGTAGCGAAGCCATGATCCAGACTACTGGAGCAAAGTAAAATTTAACGTCGCCCTTATCACGATTGAAATGTTGAATCGAGGCGAAGACATGATTCTTCAACGGAAAGATGTATCTGATTTCGTCAAGATCAGACTGGTATAACCGTATAAGGAAATTGGGTGTTGATATACTTTTGTTTCGTAATACTATAACTCTGCCTATTGGGGCAGTGAGTTGCCAATACCAGAAATCAAACCTCACCGACAACTTGTTTCCATTTCGGGATCTAAACGCTCCTGGTACAAAGTATATACTAACGAGACAGCCTTGAGATTTTACATCTTTTGGGTTTCATCATGTACACCGGAAATGTGATGTACACCGGATATGTGATGTCATCGAATTTGTGATGCCAATAGTTTCATCTATGTCGAGACGAAAATCGAACAGTAATTCCCCCAAGTGATGAAGTTCTTATAGATTCTTCTAGCCCGTGTCTCTCTTGATTATTTAGATCAATTACTGTTGATCCTGAAGATATATAACACTGATGAAGATCCTTTTAAATTTCGGTATATCCTTGAGCGATCCGTTCCTCAACTCATTATACGGTGAACACCCACAGCATTGACCATTGTTGATGTAATAGTTTAAAAAAAATAAGCTTTAGTTTCAACCCCTCAATTCTTGAAACATGATTTACTTTGCTTTTTCTTTTTTTTTTAATATTAACTTTAAATTTTAATTATTAAATCAATTATTTCATTTTTATGCCATCTATTTATGTTAATAATGTATATATACTCCTTGTTTATACTACTGTAACATTTTTAATCGTATTATATAAGATAGGAGGTTAAAGGTTGGATTAGATGCAAGAAAGTAAAATGAATATATCTCCGGGCTCCCCACTCCTAACAAGCGCTGGAACCACTTAGTTGACAGGGCGATTTTAATCTTCCACCAACCCCTGAGCAAGTTGCCTGGTGAAGGCTGAAGCAGAGACCTTTTTCTTTTAGTCCTTTTAGTCACAAACAGGTCAGTCCCTGATCCCTTAGTATTCGGCAATTGAATGATAGAGATTGAGATTGATGGGCAAGCACGTGGCAAGGAACATGACTTATGGAATGAATGTACGTAAAACTGCCCATTAACGAGAAAAGAATTGTGATTATTGCCAGTAGTAAGATAATTCTTCCATTTGCCACAATTGCCTTTGAATTTCCATAAAAAAGAGGATAATCGAGATGAAAAGGGGGGAGATAGAAGGTGGATATATACGAACTGTAGAAGGCATGGACCAGCTCAACATAGTAACTACTCCGTACAGTGATTGATCTTCAAGCGTTTATAATTCCTTTATCATTTTAACAGGTTCAAATCCTTTTGAATGATTATATCGTTAAAACATTCTAATATTCGAAAGCCTCTTATTGTGTGATTGTAGTCTGGACACTGGCAGTACATACAATAATACGGACCGTAGTGTAGTAACACAAACCAGAGTATTGGAAAAAGGATGGAATATGATAATTCATCTAAATTCATGCCGGCAAGCAATGAACCTTGATATTTTGATGGAACAATTATAGAAGGGGGTTCTTCAGTAAAACATGTCTATTGTCCACATGGCGTGCCAGTTGCCCAGCAGTAGGGTAAATTCAAACGTCGAAGATCTAATTTGGCTTACCCGTTATCGACATTACTCAAAGCTAATCCTCAGAAGCACAGCAGGTTGGCTGCATTCCTAGTGGTAACTTTTTACGTCGTACAGCGTGAAAATTATCGAAATGAAAGACTTAGCATGTTGGTGGCGTTTGGCAAAGCGTCAATAAGATTTCAGCTCAACGACTAATAGTCAGCATTTGGTACAAACGGCCATGTCTTATGTCTTCCAACAATGTACTTGGGCACAAAGTGCTTCAAGAACTTAAAGTAGTACCTAGGTAGTCTTTCGACTTTGGTATGATACGATTTCTTTCGTTATTCGCGTATCAAGATAGGCTGGCGGTATTACCCCATGAAGTCTCGAATCAATTTAATATCCTGTACTTTGTACTTTGTACTTTGTCGGTACTTCTACTACCGAGTGTTTTATATATATTATTAATGTAATTGTTAGATGTTTTAAACTTCAATTACTCAATTGATTTGCGTTTGGGAATTAAAAGCTTTTTACTCCGTACTTTGTACTCAATACTCAATAGAGCACGAGATGCATAGGAACCCCGGAGTACCAATACAGCACCTTACTAGATTGATAAACCACCAGACCCATTGAACCTATCACGCACAACTAATGCACAACTCCCTGTTCCGTTCCTCGTAGAAGCTTAATGGAACCATGTACTTTGTAAGATTCATCTAAAGCTTAAGGATCTCCCCTGCATTGCCATGTGTATTTCTGTAATCCATTTCCTCTTTTCAGCCCATCGTGCATTAATAAATCTTCTTCATCCTCAATTCACATCATCTAAAACTCCAAGGTGCATATCCGAATATCCGAGCGAGGGTCTACTTGAATATCCTTATTATTCCATCTAGATATCTCTCCACTTTTCTACACGAGGTTCAAGTAGTGTCAATGAGCTTATATGTACCGGTAACTGTTGATTAGACAGGTCTTTGACTCTGAGTTCGTTTCTTCTCTTCTATATGCAAGCCACGAATCCTCATCTTGATCCAAATTTCGATTCGGTACCGATAAGAATATGTTGGATGATGCTTCCTCTTCATTGATCCCTCTGCCGGACGTTCTATCTCACGGTTTAGTTGCTGTCGCTACATTTGGTCTATTGTCGTTCTTTTGTTCGACTAGTTTATTCCTTTACCTCACCTACAAAATCGTATCATGGAAGAGAAAAACGCCCATCAGCCAAGGTTCGACTTCGCCTCCAATTAATCAGTTCTTGTTCTTGATATACAATTTACTATTCGCCGATATTCAACAAGCATTAGCATTTTTACTCAACATCCACTCGCTCAAAGAAAATGGTATCATAGTAGGAACCTCGACATGTTGGGCTCAAGGATGGTTTGTGTCGACAGGAGATTTGGCCAGTAGCGTATTCATCGCATTGATCGCATGTCATACTTTCTTCAGTGTCGTGAAGCAATATCGTCTCCCACCATGGGCTTTCTACAGCACTGTCATGGGCTGCTGGATATTTATTTATGGATTGGCCATTATTGGTATCGTAATGCACCCGCATGATTTCTATGTGAGGGCCGCTGCGTGGGTAAGTTCTTGAATATTCATATATATTTAGGGGGTATCTAATGAGAATATACAGTGCTGGATAGGCGACAAATATCAAAACGAACGTCTATGGCTTCATTACTTTTGGATTTTCATCGCCGCGTTTGGTACAATCATAATTTACGCTTGCATCTTCCTCTATCTCCATCGATCGCGTTCTTCTTCACTTGGACAAAAGACAACCGAACACGGCGCTCAACCTCTCATGATTCTCTATCCATTGATTTACACCATATGTACGGTCCCACTTGCTGCCGGACGTATCGCAGCTCTAGCTGGCAAGGAGGTTAGCCTAGAATATTTCTGTGTCGCCGGTAGTATGATTGCGTGCAACGGTTGGTTGGATGTGTTGTTATATGCAAGCACAAGAGCGGAAATCGTTTTTAGTGGGTATCCTCCTGGAGAGGAGACTGGCTTGGAGACTTTCGCATTCATGGGAAAGGGACATTCATTAGGAACGACTACAACCATCGAAGGTGGTGTTTTAACTCAAGGATTGAGAGGGAATAGAGGGAGTAGCAATGTGGGAAGAAAGGGGCACGCACCGAGTGATAGTACGGATCATCTCTACAAGATGGGAGATATTTCTGTTGCAAAAAACGTCAGTGTTAGTGTGAGCATGGCATGTGGGGGGGAAACCAGGAACGGAAAATATTCGAGAGGGATTGGAAGAAGTAAATATGATAGTGAAGATCGTGCAAGTGATTCGGGTTGGGATAATCCAAAAAGTAGGCAAAGTGAAAGTGGGAAGAGTGGATTCAGCGATATGGCTTGATCTTTTGATCTTAGTTAAGATCTTGGATAATGTCATTGATGCTTGATGATTTTTTATTATTTGTTTATTGCATTGCAAGGAGTGATTGGGGTTTGGAACACTGGCACTTACACTTCCTCACCATGATACCCAGGGCTTACAGTATTGTATGATAGTGGGATTGGATGACATGTTTATAGTACATGGCACCTACCTATACCTTTTTTTGTCATATTGGACAGATTATTTCAGCTTGATAGCTTGTACATTGGAGGATGTTGATATATATAGGAAATACATACACAAACACATGACATTCAATACCTTCGACAAGCATGGGCACCTGTACCCCACCTAGGGTTTTTGAGGTTTATAGGGTATTTACTTTACCCTGCTAGATTTTATAATTATTTACTCTAGAGATTAATTGGATATAAAAATTACCCTAGGTTTTTAATTGAATAATTGATTTATATTTATCCAAATTTGAAATTATTACTAATTATAATAAACAACTATAAAGTATTATTTAAAATTAAATTAAATATTTATTTTATTATTTATTTAATAAATTCTTTAAAATTATTTTATTATATATTTCAATTTTATATACTAATTACATATATGTTATGTATCGATATTTAGAAATCTACTTATATTTAATTATGTATTTAAAGTATTTTACTTTACAAAGTAAAGTAGGGTATATTTTACCCTGTGCACAACCCTAACCTTCGATGACATCCTTTTGGGTCTCAGTATAACAGTAGGATGTCTGCTTCCGTCCAGAAAATCGGGCTTTTGATGAGGTGAGAGCTAAGGAGAAAATAAGCAGCCCATTTAGACTACCATAACTCAGCTCCCCGGGAAAGGCGGCATTTATATTACATCAACATTCTAGATGCTTACAGTTACTATTCCAGGATTGCCACCAACGTCCGACATCTAGACCATCATAAAATATGGTAGCCGCCTTAGCCGACCCTCTCCAAACACAAATCTCTTAAAGCATCCAGGAACAATAATAGTGAGTCATTATTGTCACGATATTAATTGTTTCAAATCCCATATACACTCAATCTATGCACTATAACTGCTTGAGTACGGTCGGCCATGTAGTAGGTCAGTCTCAAATCGCTTTTATTGCTTTTATTGCTTTTAATTATATAGTAAATTAATCCTAAATCGCTTTTATTACTTTTATAGCATTTATAACATTTATAACATTTATAATATTTGTAACATTTATAATGTTTATAATGTTTATAGTATTTATAACATTTATAATATTTATAATATTTAT
>NGKI01000018.1:82696-106187 GCA_002162615.1 Myriosclerotinia duriaeana
TTTATAATGTTTATAATGTTTATAATGTTTATAATGTTTATAATGTTTATAATGTTTATAATGTTTATTTATAAAAAATAATAAAAATAATAAATCATAAAAGTAGAAAAAGCAATAAAAGCAATAAAAGCGATTTGAGACTAACCTACTACCTGGCCGACTGTACCCTAACCCACCTACCCCCTTCATTACTCGCTCTCCTGTCGTTACAGAACAATATAAAGACCATATACTCAAATCTTACCATTAGATAACCTAATATTAGAAATAGATGGCATCGAGATAATAACAGATGAGAGAAGCGGTGCTGGGGCAACTACGAAGCATATCATCAATTACCGATTTCTCGGAGATGTTGGCAGGATGCTGGAAACGCAGCCTTTCTGATAATGTACAGCGGGATACTAAAGGGACACAAAGATGGAATCCTGAAAGCTTTTCACACAATAGGTGAGGCTAAAAGAGGTGGGTTATTATTTCACTGCACCGCAGGCAAAGATCGTATAGGTGTTTCTAGTTTTGATTTCTACCTCTTTGGTTGTTAGAAGCAAAAATTGCAATAAGCCAGTGCCCTTATAGTTCGATCCTAACACACACTTTCTCTTTAATTATATTATCAACCTTTAAGATGTAACCCAGTGTATTTCATTCCTCAACTTTAGCTGGCATATTGACTCTATCTTGTCCCAATTGGCCAACTCCAATTCACATATCCAAAAGATCATCAACCTCACAGTTATCACGGACGGTATATTCTGCTGGATTTCTTATAAGTTTATTCCCTAACAACTAAGATAAATGATGAAATGCAATCTAAAGTCATTTCTCCCGTTCAATATTATATTCATCCTCCCATCCCCTCCTTAAAGATATATCGCCACGCCAAAATGAAACCAAAAAATATGCGAAAATTTTAATATTCGTTCCCAAACTTTCCCTTCCGCGGCCCCAAAATACTCCGGTTGAATAACTTTGAGACTCCCAATATATCCAATAGAAGTTACGAACTAGAGATACCATCGGCTTTCTGATGTTAATCATTGTGAGGAAAATGAATATTGGCTTGAGGGTACCACCTCATAAGAGCGTCATCTTGATAAAGAGAAGACGAAGCTGAGAATTCATCATCGCCCAGAAAGATAAGGTCTTCCTCTTCATCCTCATCAAAGAGCTCCTTGACACGATCATATTGATCTGGCAATGTTCCATCCTCGTTCAGTCTGAAGAAAAGCGGAACAGAAAGCGATTGGATAAACTTTACAACCATGAATGGTCCCAAAAGTCGGACATTAGAGTGTGGGACATTGTACCAAGGAATGGTGTGAAGTATCCATACTGGCCTGAGGTCTACCTGCTTCCAATAATCCGGATTCTTTGCAGTCGGCGGAGCAAAATTCGCCCTTATCGTAAAGCTGCTTGTCTTCTCGTATTCAAGATTTTTGAGGAGGTTGCTGGGTGGAATCCACTGTCGATGCTTCAACAGCTCTATAAGGTCCTCATCAAAATCCTGTAATTGAGAACTGACGGGGATACCGACAAGGCATCGCTGCGTTGGTTCAACGCTAACATCGGTGGCGTTGAGAATAATAAATAGCCGTTCGAGACTAGGGCATGATCTTTCCACCTCTCCCCAAAATGAGTCATCTTCCCCCTCAATGTCATCCTTCCATCGTATGTTGAATATGTCCACGGTTAAAATTCTCAGCAAGGTCAGATCCAATGAGGCTTTGTACTTTTTCAAAGAAAAGCCAATGTTGGCCATGTTGACAAGGAATAAGTTGTCAAACTTCATGTCAAGCAACGGACCAGGTTTTGCTTTCACTGTCACTTCCTCAAAGCTATCATCCCAGTCTGAATATTCACGACATTTTTGACCAGTGTTGCATCCAATAAAGGTAAGCCGGGTATAGTTTTCCAAAAACACTTGTCTTGACATATAACATACAAATTGTACATCAAATGGTGATGAACATTCAAGTGATTCAGGGCGGTCTGTTTTAAACCCAGCGGGCTCAAGGAGGACCTGAGCCTTGAGCCCCTGAGCTTCAGTGTTACCACTACTCCATCTTTTGGTGTATTTGGTCCGAACAAGGGCTGGTGATGGAAGTGCATGAAACCATATCTTTCGTTGAACTTCGATTGGAAGGAGTGGAAATGAAGTGAATGATGTAGCAGGTATTGTTGAGTCTGGGGTAGAAGTTTTACCTGAGGATACTTGTATCTCAAAGTGGTCAAACATATCTAGAATCATTAAAGTTTGATCCAAATACTGTAGTTGGGATGCGTAAGCTTACCAGGGCTATAGCAAACATCTTCGATCGCTGCCTGACTATGAGCATGGTGAAAATCCTGAATTATGTGTCCCCAAAACGGGCTGAGTCTGTTGGCTGGGGTGGCTGACAATGTTAGCTGTTGAAAGAAGACTGATACCCATGTCAAAAACAAACATACCTATACAATATTTCGTTGCTGGCTGACTGTGGGCTACGACATGATTGTCATTGTTGCTCTTCATAACCTCCTGGCCTAAGATAGTTGAAACAACCTTGCATGAAACAACATCCATTCTTTCTTCAACAGGGCTAAGATTTGAAGATATTGCTGCGTCCTCCGGATCTTGATGTTCTCTCTGTTTAAATGTATCCATGATGCTTCCGCTTTGTTGACCTCTCCTACTTGGCACAACTGTCCTAACAACCAAACGCCAAAGACTCCTGGTTAAATCCAAACCAAACAATAAAAATAAGGACCAAAAGCTCGAAGTTCCTGGAGGTCGAATATTGAAGGACTATAAACTTTTCACAGGCAAGATACAAGATAGAAGTCGGAAAATCTGCCAATAGGGACCCAGTAGGTAGGTTCCCCCAACCCCTCCAACAAAAAGGGAGAATCATACATAGTCAGTGAATTAAATGCCCAACCCCACCTTTGGTTTCCTTTTCTTCAGAACAGGCTATGAATCTGATGTTTTCTCTAGTCATTGGGATGAAAATGGTGAATAAGAACTTGTCATGCTGGAACTCTAGCAACTGTACGTGCAACTGTACAACCATACCTGATGTTGTTTGAATGGCCCACATGTTCAAGAAATTGGTGAATTTATATGAATGAATTTTAGGAAGCAGTATTCTGTAGGTAAAAAAAGTATGATGATATAGATAGGTACAAACTTGGATGAATAAGAATGGGTGAAAGTTGGGGTATCAATAGTCTGGGACTGGCCGACTAGAAACAGTTCAAGAGTTTGAATTTTTTGAATTCTCTACATACTCTCCATGTTTTCAATACATTTAATGCTTCAATACATGAATGATCAAAATATTTTGAACTTGTCAAAAAGTCTGAATATTCCGAATATTCTTGATGTTCAAAATGCTACTGTTTCATGACTTAATTTTTGGAACAGTGTTTGCGTTAGTATTTCCTGTATTCTATATACAGGCCCGTATAGTGATACGTATCTATTTTTTGTAAAATATGTACGTAAGTACGCAGTATTAGATCTTATGCTACTGAAAGTATTAGATATTGATATAATACTAAAAATATCACTGAAAAATATACGGGAAATACGGAATAAGCATTCCAATAAGCATTTAAATTATCCCAATTAGGTTTAAGGCGTGCTAATTAGGGTTTCGAAGCATTCCAATTAGGTTCAGGCATTTCAGTTGAGATTCCAGTATTCCCCGTATATCTTTATAGATATCACTATTGATAATACATACGGGAATGGTGTTGTATTGCTTTGATACCTCCGAACTACCATACTGAGCCCTCAATACGCGCCACCGTTTTCCTACCGTATACGAACGCAAACACTGCTTTGGAATGAATGTAAAAAAAAAAATCCCAAACTCCTCACGGTTAGACCGCAGTGTAGAATATTAGGATCCTTGGTGAATATCCCAATTAGCAACAGATTTGATATGAAACTATGATAATGATTGGATGATTCTTATTAGTGCCAAATACCTAGGTCGTCATGGCAGAAGGTGCCCCTCGCTTAATACAACAGCAGTAAAGATATGTACCTAGCTATGGTCATGTGAGCATATATACAGCCGTATAACACTAGCGCACTTCTATAGCATTTAAACTACTCCATATCTTCATTCTGTTCTTTTTCAATACCAAAAACTACTCCATATATTCTGTCCTTTTTCAATACCAAAAACCACTTCAAGGACTTCCATACTATTCAAAATATCACACACCCAAGTGATACCAACAGATTTGATTTCATCATCTCCCCGAAACAAATATCAACCACCCACCACCACCAAGAATCCATTTCCCATCCCACCAGTGCCCCGAATTTTCCGCATGGAAGCAAGTCAAGAATCAAACATCATGGCGGCCGGAAATCAAAACATGGAGGGCCCAGCCCACCCAGCACAAACAATCTCTTCGACTGGAGGAGAAGATGCTCCATACCTTGCTCCGTCCCGGTGCGCCGTCCCAGATCCCCCGAAACAATTATCCATACAAGAATTCCAGTCTTTGACGATAGAGTGGCGAGACGAAAGAGAAAGCGATGGCTTTGACGAGAAATCAAAATCATGCGAGGTTGAAAACGCTGGGGATACGAATATTCTGGGAGCTTCAGGAAAGGCGAAGTCTCGCACCGATGGTCTTGTTTATGATCCGAGTAAGCTAGCTACATGCCCTTAATCCAGCCCTCATCTTCCTACCATCCAAAACTTGAACCACGCACGCACATTAACAAATTTTTAGCAACATGGCAGATCTTTCAGCTCGAGCACCATGACGAACTTCCCCCCACCATCATTCAGATAGCCTGGCCTCCGGATCACACGACCATTGTGCCCGCGCTCGACGAATTCACCGCATTCCCCATCCTGCCGACGGAAATCCGCCACAGCATCTGGCGTTACGCGTTGCGCTGCAATGCGCGGCCCGTCAAGCTCCGCGTCGACCCGCAATTCGAAGGCGGGAGTTTCAAAAACGTAGCATGCCACTTGCGAAACTATGGGCCGCTTGCCACGAAGCTGCCAACCGCCTTCCTCTACGTTTGCCACGAATCAAAATCCATCTTCCTGGAGCGATATGCGAAAATGCACCTCGGCATTCCCCCCCAAAGATTCGCGGCGAGAATCTCGTCTCTCGCATATCCCATGGATGGAAGACTTGTGTATTGTAAAGTTCGAGCCGACTCCAAGGGCTACATTGACTTCCGCCATGATATGTTGATGATAACCTTCTTCCGCAATCTCCTGGCCAAAGTTATGCCGTGGAATAAAGTATCGTTGGATCTATCCTTGGTCCAAAGCATTGCATTGTCATATCGCGGTCTCCTAACGGATCACCCACCAATCAACGAAGGAGCAACGACTGTATGGCAAGCCCTCGAAACTGGTTGCCCGAGTCTCAAACGTCTTACCTTCATCTCGGGATCGATGGATAATACCCATTTCGATGCGGCCCCTGAAGCATTTGCACGTCTCTTACCCATCAACGCGGATTTGATTGATGCGGTCGAATCTTGGGAAACTTGCCATCACGTGTTCCAAGATGAGTTTGCCAAGTTTCCCCATAAAACAGATTGGGCTCGTCTTAGAATATTCATGTTTGACCAGCGAAAAGTCCGCATGTATTTTCGCCAGAAGACCGAGATTGCTCGACTTGCGTATCGAGACGCAAACATGATACGATCGCTATACTATCAGCAAATTGAGAGCAATCCCGAGTACTGGCGAAAGATCAATTTCGACGTGGCCTTTATCTCTCTGGTCTTTAGCACCTTCCATACAGGAAAGAGGATGGATAGGTTCATAGTAGTGCCTCCGAAGAATGTGCGGACCATGCTACCGAACTCCTATTTCTGGGCCCAGAGACCGACCAAGAATGAGGACAAAGAACCCGAGTTTATATCCGAGTTATGTAGCTACCCTGTGTACTGCAATCCTGATGGGAGTTTGCTTAATAGGTATGAAGGAGTGAAGGAAATGTTTGAAGGATGATGGAATATTCAATCACTTGAGCTGAGCTACCTCATAGTCATTCTCATACTTTAGTCCTTCGGGAATTCTTCATACTAGCCTAGCAATTAATCACAATATATTTTAATATTTCTCTCTGTGAAGTCCTTAACATTGTATCATTAGTATTCTTGAGGCATACCCTTCAACTATTTGAATGTCTCAATTAATATAAATATATCAACCAATCCCTACCAAGTATAGCATGTATGAATTGAAGGACAGGTCCACGGATGAGCCGGTAGGGTAGACCGTAGGTGTCAAAAAAGTTCTTAGCAAGGTCATACATACATGCATACTTTGATGTATCATGTGAATATATCCGGACATGTTAGTCCTTTATTTAAAAATTGGCATGAATGTTTTGTGGTTCTGGTGGTTCTTGGTCATTCCGGTAAAGGTATCGGAAAGGAGTTGACCTCAATCTGCATGCACACTTAAGCAATCAGCTACAGCTGCTCTCCAATATAATAACTTGAGTAAAATGAAATAATATGTAACATAAACTTTAATCCATACAGCCCATGAATAAGCCTCGATCTGCACACTTACACAATCGGCATCTCTTCAATATGATAGATAACCTCAACAAACACACAAACACATAGTATAAAGTTACTTTTGCTTGAAAAATGTAAGAAGAGACAACATCAATACTCCTTACTTATATATTGATAGATCGGATGGACCATCTTCTAACATTCCTTTTTTCCTTAATTAAAAAAATTGAATATACGAAACTGAAAGGACTAGGTGTGGTACGAGTAGAAACTTCCACATCACCATCTCACATCATACCCCAAGCAGATCCTCCACAAAAACCTCACCATCTTTCAAGCCATTTCAATTACTTTCAAGTTCTTCATAAATATAATATAATACACATAAATTATCACCCCCGACAGCCAGCTACCTAGACTAGCTTTATGCAGATGGTCAAAGCCGCAAATCCGGAAGTTTCTCATATCTTAACTTTTCCCCTTATCCCTGTTACCATTCTCCATTCTCCATTCCCAACCAAGCAGCAAATATCTGTTTTGTCATAATGTTACCAGCCAACCAGCAAGCAATGAATCGTACATTTGGATTCCATCCATGCCCACCCATCCATTTCGATAACTTCTTCCAATCCGACCCACATTACCTTCAATCCGACCCACATTACTCATCCCCGTCCGCCATCGCTAACCTCTGTTTAGCTGTCTTAGCCTTTTTACTTCCACCTCCGCCACTCTTCTTACTACTCGATCCCTTTTTCTTACTTGCATCTCCAGCAATGGGTGTTGCAGCACCACTGGGACGATTCGATCCATCATCAAAATGACCTTCGCCTATTATCCAAAGTTAGCTTATAATTCCCACATACATTCATCCCATGATACTCATCCCATCCCTCTGAAGAGATGAAACTAAACCACGCTATGGAAAATGCTAAGAACGACGACATGTCAAAACTCACCCTCATGATAAAGATCCTCCAAACTACCTCCTCCTCCACCCTCCTTCCCCTTCTTTCCCTTTCCTTTCCCCTTTTTATTATTCGCCGTAGGATTCTCAGCCTCATATCTAAGCTGCTCAGCCTCCTTCCTTTCAATTTCAGCCGCCTCCTCATCATCCACCAACCACATAGCGATATCCTTAGTTCTATTCTCCTTACTTCTGGCATTGAAATCAACACCGCCACCCGAACCACCAGTCATGACAACCTTTTGAACCTCTTCTTTTTGTAAAGCTCTCTTCCGGATTCGTTCTTCAATTGTACCGCGAGTAATCATACGATAGACAGTAACTTGACGAGTTTGTCCTAGACGATGTGCACGATCCATAGCTTGACTATCAATTGTAGGATTCCAATCAGAATCATAGAAGATGACTGTATCAGCACTTGTAAGATTGATACCTAAACCACCAGCTCTGGTACTTAATAAGAAGATGAAAATCTCAGGTCGAGTTTGGAAATCGTGTACAGTATCTCTTCGATCCTCAAGTTTGGTGGAGCCATCAAGACGTAAGTATTTGTAATTGCGGTAAGTCAAATACTCTTCCATAAGATCAATCATACGTGTCATTTGGAAGTACAAAAGAACACGATGACCACCTTCTTTGAGTTTGGTTAGAAGAGCATCGAGCTTAGCAAGTTTACCAGAATCAGTAACGAAACGACGCATTGATGGTACTTTGATATTGGTAAATCGTTGTTTCTCCGAAGTAGGTGATGGTAACATTGGCTTTGGTGGATAGAATGATGGTGAAACCTTGGATGTAATCATTGCTTTCTCTTCAACGGGTGAAGGACCAAATAGTGCACGTCTCATCGAAACATTGAATAATATCTTCTGTCTCTCAATGACAGCACCTCTACTTGAACAAGTGACTTCGATAGGAGGAGCGGTTGCACTTGGTCGACCGCATTGTTCCATTCGACTCATCCCAGATTCAGCCCAAACATCTTTGGCAACGTTGAAAAGTTTGTTGAGATATCCCTCATTCGTTACTTCAGCGAGAGGCTTAGGATCTTTTCTATCGATGATTCGAAGCATGGCATGAGCTGGGGTGTAGTTTTTGTCTTCCTCTTCATCATAGACAATGTTAAGCCTGCCAAGAGTTTGTGGCTTCTTTACTACATCCACAGCCCGAGCAAAAATATCCTTACCTGAAGCTGCTGAGACCTCTTGTACTGAAGTATTAGCAAAAATTAGCCATGAAAATGCCCGATTCTCTTTGGCATTATCAATGATGTTCTCAGGCTTCCAAACGTTGAAGAGTGACTCCAAAATCTTAGCCTTAAATCCGGCATTCTCATTGTCTTGTCCAGGTAAGTCGAGTCGTCCGCCTTCACGCCATACCAATCGAGGTAATGAATACTCAATCATATTACGCGCCGAATAAGCCACGGTAATGTTAGGACCTTCTCTCAGGAATGAGCCAGCTTCAGCGAAATAACTGAATGACAAAGGCGAAGTAGTTTCAGCACGTTCGAAAAGATCTGGATGATTACAAACCTTTCGGAATTGCATCACCAAATTCATCAAAGTACCAGTATCATTATCATCGCCAATTGTTGCCTTCTCGATGAGATCCATGATACTAATTTGATTTCGAAGATTGCTGTAGTATGCTCGTTGACGATAAGTAAGATCACAAAAGATATCCTCTTCAATCTTATCACCCAGCTCCTTTTGCACATGCTTCTTGACACGACGAAGCATGAAAGGCTTCAAAATCATGTGCAAACGTTTGAGTTGATCCTCGTTGAGTTTGGTGTTACTCTGAGCGTGACTTTCAATATCCTTGGAGAACCACTCGCTGAATTCGTCGTGAGAATCGAACAAACTAGGCATGATGAAATGCAGCAAGGCCCAAAGTTCTTGCATGTTATTCTGGATTGGAGTACCAGTCAACAGAAGACGATTTCTACAATGGAAACCAAGTAAACTCTTCCATCTAGAACTTTGTGAACTCTTGATAGCTTGAGCTTCATCCAAAATCATATATTGCCACTTCATCTTCTGGAAATAGGCAACATCCGAAACGACGAGTTGATAAGAGGTAATGAGGACATGGAAAGGAGCATCCTCAGTATAAGTGATATGCTTTCGATCCCAAAATTTTCGAAGAACTTTTCGATCTGCAGCTGTACCCCAATATGGTAACACCTTCAATTTTGGAACGAATTTGGTAATTTCTTGTTGCCAATTGTGAAGTGTTGATGCAGGAGCGACAACTAAGAATGGACCCCAGATATTATGCTTCTCCGCAAGGTAAGCCATGACCGAAATTGATTGAACAGTTTTACCAAGACCCATCTCATCTGCCAAGATACCATTGATACCTTGTTCATAAAGATTGACAAGCCAATTGAGACCCTTGAGTTGGTATTCCTTGAGTTGAGCTTGCAGCATCTTTGGCTGTTCAATATCGACATCACCCATCCCGGCAGGATTTTGAAAGTTCATCTCTCCTTCATCATCCATGGCAGGCGCATCATTCTGTTTATTGAATGCTCTGGCCTTATTTTGAGCTTCCTGAATAGCATTTTGAGCATTAGCCATAGCAGCAGCTTTCAATACCGAGTCATCCTCGGCATCAAAGTCAAGATCCTCAAAATTAGTAACCTTGGCCGGAGCAGAACCATCTGGTAAGTCGCCATGATCTGGCTTTGCATGATCTTCCTTGTCTGGAACCGCAACATCAGGATGATCGGTAGACCTCTCAACCTCATCTGTTTTGATCTTCTTGCCGATGAAATGGGAGTAGAGCTCAGTTTGTGAGATGAGGAAATTGAGCTTCCTCTTTTGCCTATTTGCTTCACGATCGGCTTCAGCTTTCTTGGCATTCTCAATCTCCTGCTTCTCGGCGGCTCGTCGAGTGTCACGTTCTTCACGTTCATTGCGTTTCCAGAAAGACATCATCTCTCTCATAACACGCTTGGCACGAGCTTGAAGATCCTTGGTACCCTTGTTTGTTCGCAATTGCCATCGTTTGGCTTCCTTTGAGGCCAGGATAGCAGTCTTCTTCAAATTTGATCCTCGGATGGAGTAAGAATCCATGGCCAACTTGTAGACTTTGGGAACTTCCTTTCGGGCAAGATCCTTCCAGATTTGATCATAAACAACATGGAACATTTTCGTATTATGCTGATCAACAGGAAGTGAGGGAGATTCTTCCTTGACTTCTACCGGTTCTGCTGGTGCCTTGAACTTAATCTTGATCTTTGGACCTCCTTCTTTCGATGGAATTGGCTTCGTATCCTTAAACTCCGCTGGATCCCTAAGTGGCATGAGTGCTGGTGATTCTCCTTTATCAATAGCCTCCTGAGCTGCAGCAGCCGAGTCCTTCTCTGCCTGCTTCTGTTCTTTAGACTTTCTAGGTCTAGCACCACCACGCTTTGGCTTCTTGGTTGAATCAGGATCCACAGCTGTAAATGTCGACATGCTACCTCCCTGCATATTAGGCTCCATTGGGGAAACTGCTCGAATCTCTGGACCCTTATCTCCTCTGGCAAGTATCTGTTTAGTTTGCTGTGCCTTCTTTTCTGCTCTTTGGGCATCTCGGAGAAACTTGTGTCGTTCTTGATCATCCTGCGCTGCTTGAGCCTTTGCCAAAGCAATCTCCTTTTGCTCCATATTATTCTGAACAGTCTTTTCGCGACGACGCTTCCTCTGCATATCCTTCTTGCGCTCCTTTTCTGTCTGAATCTCATCCGCTTGTACTTTCGATATGGCTGCATCCCCTTCAACTTCTCTATATCGCTCCTCGCCCGCTTTAGCATGCTTCTTCATTCTTTTAGCCATGGAGTCGGTATAATCCGTTCGACGAGCTTTAGTTTTAGAGGCTTCAATCTTTTCGACTTCGAGCTTCCGTTTGAGCGATCGGGTTTCATAGAGTTTCTTTTCTTCCGTAAATTCGGCATCGCTGTCTTCTGGTTCCCTGTCCAACTTTGACATCAAAATTCCAATATCCCTTTCTTGATCTTTTGTAAAAGGCTTGGGTTTGGGAGTAGGTTTTGTTTCACCATTTGCCTTGCGCTTTGCAGGTACTCGCGATGTTGTAGGTGGTGGAGGAGCTGGCGCGATTGAAGATTGTCGAGAACTAGGGTCCGGAGAAGGCTCTGGCTTCAAGGTAGGCATGGGTTGTCGTGAAGGTTTGCGAGGCTTGGATACGATGGGTGTGGGGGTTGGCTGAGGTTTTGGAGTTGGGGTTGGTTCAGGAGCAGCGCTGGATAGAATACTTGAAAAGGCCATTGGGTCTGCAGGTCTGCTAGGAGTCTGTTGGGCAATAAATTAGTAATTGATAATGGAAGTGAAAGACATATGGGGGCAAGCCCCCAAACCCCTCTAGCTCGCTGCGCTCGAAAAATTGTTTTCGATCAAAATAGTCTGCCTCCACGGCAGTGGCCCCCCGGGAGGGCCAGCGGAGCGTCATAAGTATAATGAAAACAAAGCACATCGGGAAGAGATCTACTGCCACCACCTCCCCCTCCCACCCACGGGCCAGCAGGCGGAGCGTCTTTAACAGAATGAAAACAAAGAGCACTGAGAAGGACTCTACTGCCACCACCTGCGCTACCCTCGCCGCCAAAAAAAAAAACTACAAACTCGCTGAAGATAGTTATGACTTACACTTGCTGGTACCGGTTCTTGTTTAATAATTGGTCTTTCCTGCTTCACTGATGCTCCTCCACCACCCACACCATTCTGTCTAGTAACTGGCGATTCCATTGTCTCCATTCTTGGAGATTGTGCCACTTCAGAAACGCGACCTTGCGGGTGCGCGTGAG
This sequence comes from Myriosclerotinia duriaeana, assembly GCA_002162615.1. Taxonomy (NCBI): domain Eukaryota; kingdom Fungi; phylum Ascomycota; class Leotiomycetes; order Helotiales; family Sclerotiniaceae; genus Myriosclerotinia; species Myriosclerotinia duriaeana. Next base: position 94,979 of record NGKI01000018.1, read on the forward strand.
TAATAGGCGACCGTGGATTCAAATGAGTATTTCCTGGAGATTGATATGCGGCGGCGTTATAATAGTCTCCTCGAGCATCAGCCGATGCTTGAGGTGGATTTTGTTGATAGGGAGGATAAGGATCACGATTCTTTTGTAAGGTGTTAGGAAATTGAAGAAAGTTTTTCGTGGGGATTTGGAAATTATCTTACTTGTGATGTCTTAGCTTCCCTTTCGTTCCATTTAGGTTCAGTTGGTCTTCTTTCGCTCGAGTCAGATGTCGGATCGTAGTAATTACTAGTTGGTTTTTGATCGCGTTGATAATTTGAATCTCGATCACTTTGATAGGAAGGGGTACTCAAACCCAGAGCTGAAATAGGTTGAAGAGGAATGAATGAAGGTGCAGGTTGAGGTGCCGCAGTTAGTGGATGATATTGATTGAAATGTGGATGTGCGCCGGTTGAAGTTGTTGATGGATTTAGAATTGAACGAATTTCCGTTTGTGATTGTTGTCTTGGTGAGGCAACGTCGTAAGATATGTTTGAACCGTTGGTAGTGCTGGTAGTGCTGGTTGTGCTTGGTCCATTCATTATCCCATCTCGCCTTATTATAGATACAGCCTCTTCTTCATCATCTTCCGCCCGTCGCATCACGGTAGCATGAAATCTCGAGTCCATTTTCTTTTTCTTCTTTGCGCAGGACCCTTTCAACTCTTCATGTACGGAGTAGATGACCAGTTAGGTAGGTATTACCAGTTATTAAGTTTATATTTCTCGATTTAACGCTCCATGGAAAAGTTTCTGAAGGTCATCGACAACTGGCTGGGGGGGAGGGGAGGGGGAGGAAATGGAATGGTTCGTATAGATTGTATCGAATTGAAATGATACACAAGATGACTTTGAGGATTCTTCGTTTTTTTCTTTTGGTGCCCAGGTTATTGATTGATACAACGAAATTTAAACTTCTCTCTTATCACAATCATCAATCACTCTTTTGAAAGTCTTAGGAGATCCATGGATGGATGGATGGAATGGATTCAAATGAATTGAGATGTAATGGATATGAATGATGATGGGATCGGATATATCGGACGGGAAGGTTTGAAGTGAATTGATTTTAAGAAAAGTACCTAAGAAGTGATTGATATTGGAAACTACCAGTACCTAGGTAGGGCAGAGAGGTAAGGTTTGATTGAAAGTTGGATTAGTTGGATTGTAGTATACAGGTAGGTAGTAGGTAGGTAGTAGGTAGTAGGTAGTAGGTAGATGTCGTATATGTGTAAACCGATCGTATATAGATGAAATATCTTGATAAAAAGTATCTCGATGTAGGTAGGTAATGTATTGCCGGTTTTCGAAAATGCTGTTACTGTTGTAATAGACCTCGGGATGGATAGGAAAAGGATTTGATTTGATTTGATTCGATTCGATTCGATTGAATTAATAAATTCCTTCAGCCAGCCAAAGACAAGAAGATATCAATTGAAGTAGTAAAAGGGGGGGAAAGGGAGGGAGAGAGATCCGAAATGTTGTTGATGATAATATTATTAGAGAGAGAAGAAAAGAAAATTAAAAGAAAAGAAAAAAAGAAAGGGCAGCTTATCATTATCACGACATTCCCTTTGATGATAGGAAATGCCTTGGAAGTAAGTAAGTATAAGGTTATATATATATATAATAAAGTACTTACGGAGTATTCCCGATGATATTGATCTTGAAATCAAAGCACGAGGATATACTTTTATCAAAAATGCAATACAATATCAAGAAAAGGATGGAATAAAGTAGATATCAATGAAGATGAAGTTTTCTTATAAAGATATATTATAATTGAATTGAATTAATTTCTTAACTATTCTCCTCTTTCTTTTTAATAAATATTTTATAAATTCTTGAAGGGGGTATTTACAAAATAATAAATGCCCCATTCATCGATTATGATTTTATTAATCTCAATCTCAATCTCAATCTCAAATTTCAATCTCACTGGAAACTGGAGTGAAAAGCCATCGTATTATTTTGGAGTGAAGGTTGTTTTGAAGCTTTCTCTCTCTCTTTTTCATTATGACATCGTAAGGTGAATTATGATTGGTTGGAGGTTGGATCGAATGGGTCTAGATGTGAATCAACCAACAACCCCTGCATAGAATTTGAGCGTTGGTAATAAATAATGGATCCCACCTGGGCACCGTTCAATTATCTTCATTCTAATAAATACTTATTATTTTATTATTATATAATCCTCTCCATCCATTCACTCTTCAATCATGATTATGCCTACCTAGGTACCTAGGTACCTAGTAGTATTTTCATTCATTTTCATTCCTTTTCTTTCATCAAATTCAAGTTCCATCATCTTCATCTTCATCTTCATCTTCATATCCCCTTCCCCTTCATCTTCCCTCACTCTCCTCCAGCCTCCATCCACCCTACCTACTACTACCTACCTACCTACCTACCTAGCCCATCCATCCATCCATCCGCCAAGACCCACCCGCTTCAGCATCCCCCGGTCGGCGTCAACGCCACCTTGTTCATCATCTAGACTTTATCGGGAATAGCTTCATATATAACACATCCTCTTGAGTCTTACCTTCCAAGGTTACTCGGAGCCAGCGGCTGGCTTCATCAATTGGATTGAGTTTTTCCAATTGGATCAATATGAGGGGTATCGATACTTTGTACATCCAACCTACCTACCTACCTACCTACCTACCTACCTACCTAGTAACCCAGTAAAATCGTCACAAAGAGAATCCATTATTCCATTATTACATCTGGTGCTGGCTACGGTGTATATGTCAACACTGAAGCTGTGTAATACTCTTCCGCATTCCCTTAGATCTGCGTACAATGTCATACTATTCATGCAAACTTTTGCTGATTCATTCCTGCTAGGATATATGTGCACCTGAAGCCTATGTCGTGATCCAATAATGTGAATTTCGAGGGGCCAGTCAATTTCGAGTCATGTATATCTCAGCCCTATCACTGAAGGACTGCCCATACCGTTCTTATCATAGGTCAACTAGCAATTAGCATCACATTCATTATGTAAAGGGCACAGTCATGTCATATTCACATCCACATCACTCTCAATATCCACAGCATCAAAATATTTAATCATGTTTTTTTCTTCTTTTGAAACTTGACCCAAATTAACGCCATCTAAACAGACTCGCATTCTATCCCACCAAAAGCGGTGTTTCAACATCCTGCACCGCCCCCAATCCCTCCGCGACCTCCTCTTCCCCAGTTTGGGTCGTGAGAGGATGGCCTTGGTAGATGCCGTCCCATATGTTAAGTCGTCCGTAGATGCATCAATCAAACTTTTGTTTGGACTTATATTGTACGAGTATTGATATATAGCCACTTTAAACAGCACCTGCAGAAACCATCTTCTTTCTCAAGTGATTCTTGTACTCGGCAATGGAACCATCCCATCTCTTGATGGTTTGGTTCTCGCATACCATAATGTCCTTTGCAATCTTGTCGAGTAATCTATATAGAATTAGTATATTTTCCACTTCATCTCAAGTGAGAAGTGCTTACCTGAAATCGTGAGAAACAACAACAACACCACCAGTGAAAGCGTTAATAGCATCAGCCAAACTGTCAATGGTAGGAATATCCAGACCGTTGGTAGGTTCATCCAACAACAACATGTTAGGTCCATCAATAGCCAACAAAGCAAACACAATTCTGGATTTTTGTCCTTCGGAAAGAGTACCCATCAATGCGGTTTGAGATTCACCACTGAGACCATACTTTCCAAGTTGTTGACGCCAGTATTGGTAATCTTGACTCTTGGAAGCATACTTATCTCTAACGAAATCCAAAGCAGATTTAGTAAGATCCAATTGTTCCGAAGAATGTTGAGAGTAAACACCCATCTTCAAATGTGTGTGACGAGAGACGGTTCCTCCAGTAGGGGAAAGCTTTCCGGTCATGAGACGGAGAAGGGTTGATTTACCAACACCATTTGGTCCGACAAGAGCAGTACGGGAATCCATGTCAACACCGAGGTCGAGATTTCGGTAGAGATCATCCTTGGAGTCACCAGAGTATGAGAAGGTAACATCATCGAATGACAAAACTGGAGGTGGAAGCTTCTCAACATCTGCGAAACGGAAAGTGAAGACGCGATCTTCTTCAACCTTTTGAATCAAACCATCGGCTTCCATCTTGTCCAAAATCTTTTGTCTGGACTTGGCTTGTCGCACCAAGTTGGCATATGTACCAGCTGAAGCAATGAACTTCTTGATGTGAACGATTTCATCTTGCTGTTTCTGGTAGGCCTTCATTTGGTTGACTTCCTGTTCATAACGAGTCTTTGCGTAAGAATCGTAGTTACCACCATAGTAGATGAGTTGTTTTTGACGCATATCAATCATGTTGGTGCAAACACCGTTGAGGAAATCCATGGAGTGAGAAACAAGGATAAGAGTTCGGTCCCATTTCTTCAAGTATTCTTCCAACCACACGCAGGCTTCCAAATCCAAATGTGCGGTAGGGTCATCGAGAAGGAGAAGGGAAGGCTTGACGAAAAGGGCTTTGGCTAAAGCCACACGCATACGCCAACCACCAGACATATCCTTGGTCTTCTTGTGAATAGTAACCTTGTTGAAACCGAGACCAGTCAAGATGAGGGATGCACGAGTGGAGAAAGTAGATGGATCCATGGTATCCATACGCTATTGAGAGTTAGTAATGTACATGATGTATCTTTCATCTGAAAAAAATCTTACCTCGTAAAGATCCAAGAGAACAGGAGACTCAGGTCCCTCCTCCTCCAATAATCTCTCTGCCTCATCGTCAAGTCTCTTCATCTCGTTCTCTGCTTCTTTTACGACCCATTCCAAAGCACCAAGGTCACTTGGAGGAGCACCCTCGTTCAATAAGTAGATATCGACGTGATCTGGGACGGGGTATTCGCGCATATCGATAGCCTTAAGGAGAGTAGACTTTCCGCAACCGTTCTCTCCCAACAAACCATATCGGCGTCCGTATGTAAGTTCCATTGTTGTATCGGTCAAAAGAACACGACCGTGGAAAACCAGCGATGCAGATGTAATCTTTACGTCACGACTTTGCTTGAGGGAGCTGAGAACACCAGTTGTAACACGATCAGAGAGACCATGTTTATCCATCTGTGCTGCCAATCTCTTGACTTCGTCCATATCCTTTGTCGCAGGTTGATCCTCATCAGGGAGAGGTTGTCCATCTGCGTCGACAAGTACTTCGGCGGGAGTTGAGGTACCGGATGCAGCTTTCGAACCAGCCTTTGATTTAGAGGCAAGAGTCTTCTTTGCTGGCTTCCCTTCAGCAGCTCTCTTCGCATCACGAGCGGCTTTTGATGCTGAAACCATGATGATTAATTATTCGAAGTTATCGTGATAAGAATCGATGTATGAAGGAAAGAAATTCTTTGATTTCTCTCGTTTTTTTGTCAAGTCGACCTTTTTTTCAGGTTGATCGTAATAATGATGGGGAGAAATCTCTGGTGGGGTTTTTCTCAAACTAATAAACTCCCAAGGGCTTTTTTTCATTATCGATTGATTAGCGCCAGATAAAAATGGGGGTTGGGACGAAATAATCTTTAGGTGTGATTTTATAAATACTAGCCTACCTAGGTAGAGTGTAGCATACGGAGTAGAGCGAGTATTATAATTTATAAATCAAAGGCACCATTATCAATATTGACTGTAATGATAATTATCTACCTAGGTATCCAAAGAAGCTCTAATAAGTGAGTTACTTAATCAAAAAATATAAATGAATAATGAGTTTTATAAACTTTCTTCTTATTATCAAGTTGTTCTTCGCTTTGGTGTAAGATCGTATGATCAGATATTAAATCCACTCCCATACAATTATTATTTCTACTCCCTTCACCAGTCAAGACGATAGGCTAAAAATAATCTGACGTAGTGGATTATGGATCCAATCACGTGTCAAGGGCCTCCCCCCATTGCCGCTATTGAGCCGAATATATGCACAGTTAGTAGAGCCTGCTTACTGTACAGCCAGCCATACCTAAGTACTAGGTAGGTAGTCATATCAAAACATATCACACCCATTCCAACCACTCCAGCCAAACACTATGTTTCCCTCTTATCTCAGACACCACAAGCTAACATGCTTCGAAAGAATACAGAGATGTTTGTTCCTGTCTTCAATACCATTCGCTCGAAGAAAAGTTCATCTACAGCATCAACCAGTTGAAAATTCAAATCACTTGGAAATGGACCCCATACATATTTTGGGTATTGGAAGCATGGGAAAACTTTGTGCATACTCATTGGCTTCAAATCATAATCCTCCCCCTCTCACTTTATTGCTACATCGCCCAGTTCTATATGATATGATGAAAGCCAACCCACCAAAGATCAAAATCCATCATGATGGTGCTTGGCATGAACAGGGTCCTTATGGAGTGGAACTTATCTCTGAGGGTGGTCATCAAAATGATTCAAACACTAAGGATATATCCAATCTTATCGTAACCACAAAAACACACAGCACAGTCGAAGCACTTTCAATGATCAAACATCGATTGACTCCTACATCAACCGTTCTTTTTATACAAAACGGCATGGGAGTAATGGAAGATGTCAACACATTTGTCTTTCCGAATACTCAAGATAGACCACATTATCTATCTGCTATAGCATCTCATGGTGTTCATACCAAAACCTCGTTAACGGCTGTTCTTGCCGGTCATGGTTCAATCATCATTGGAAATCCAGACATTGAGTCTTCAGTTCCTAAATATCTCCAGCAACAAGTTGTTGAGTCTAAGCTTCTCCAAGCGAGTGAAGTTACTTGGGACGAATTCAAATTACTTCAGTTACAGAAATTGGCTGTGAATGCTGTGATTAATCCTCTCACTGCCTTAAATGATTGTTTAAACGGCAAGATGTTGGAGTATTCCATGTCAGGGGATCCGGGGAGGCTTTTTGAAGGTTTACTATCGGAAATAAGTCAAGTTCTCTGTTCACTTCCAGAGCTCCAAAAAACTCCAGGCCTGAAAGACCGTTTCTCGACCACAAGCTTACGAAATAAAATTCTCAATATTGCATGTGCGACTAAGGAAAATAAGAGTTCTATGCTTCAAGATGTTAGCAATGGTAGGGAAACTGAAATCCGCTCAATTAATGGTTATATTGTGAAAAGAGCACAGGAATTGGGCATAGAGTGCCCGATGAATAAGAAGATAGTTACGGATATTCTAACGGCAGTTACAAAGCCGAAGCTGCGGAAAGTTTATGATGAAGATAGTCTAACCGCAAGATAATGGCGGATTTTGCTGTCTTTGGATATGCCTTTCTATAGGACAAGTATTTGATTATGTATGTTGTTGAAGGGCCACCCAGTTTGGATTGACAGCATATGTTCGTTTGGTACCGAAATTCCAGCCGAGTTGATTGACTGACCAGTTGGAAGGATGGTTCAATTCATGTTCCTTCAATCGCCACTCTAGAGCCATGAGAGATCCTCTTTTGTTAAGAAAGATTACTTGACTGACCAGCAGTCTATCATAGTGCTTTGTTTCCTTGGTTAAGCTTTGGTTCGTTGCTATGATATGGAAGTCTCTTTCTAATTCAACTCTAATTGATGATACCGAGAGATGGAAATGCTCCAATTGGAGTTTCAGCTAGAACCGAAGAAAGAGAAACTTTCAATTCTTTCCTCCACCTACGTATAATATCCCCAGACAAAATCGGTGCTTCGAGATAGCAAACAGAAATAACTAATGGCGTTGAGGTGGAAGTGATGAATGTAGAATCAGCCACCTAGGTCCTTGAATTCTACCACCTTCTGAAGCATACAGTTCAAAATTCATACATAGGTCAGATTCACAGTTCACATTTCTCTTCTTTTCTCTGATCAAGTAGCTACCTACCTACCGTATTCATACTCATAAAAGATCAGACCTGGATTAAATATCATATCATCATGGGACCATTAAGCTAGTACCCGACTTCACGGACCCCGCTTTACTCGGTCGAACAAACCTTGAACGGCAAGAGCAAATCGCGAGGCTCGACGAGGCTACCACATTACATTACCATAGGTTACATCAATTCACTTCTCCAAATCTCCTCACTCACTCAATTATCTTCACATCAAGGTGATCCAGATCCATTCGAGAAATTGAATCATGTCTTCAAAGAAAAGATGTGAAATTTAAGCCGTAATATGTAAAACGGCCCGTACAATTTTATACAGAAATTCAAGGCTGAATAGGTTCATCATTCGCACTTCAATTGATAGACGCGCTGATTTGATCTATCTAAATATGATACCTTACCGGTCATCTTTGAGACAGCATTATCTTCAGTTTCTTCTTCAACTTTACAACTCCTTCCAGAATCGATCTGGAACCTTTTCTGAAACATCTCCATCATTTACCGGTAACTCTTTGAGTTTATTCCATAGAAACACTGCTTTCCAGATTCCGCCTTTCCTTTCCATATCCTGAGTATAAACCCAAAGGAATGTTCTTTTGAAATCACTTTATTCCTGACTATTGATTAATAGGCGCTCCTCCTTGTCCATAGATGTCCCTCGATCTTTAAATCACAAATTTACGACCCTCACAATCTGCGAAAATCTTAATCCCTTTTTCGCCATGAATCCGCCCTGTCAACATCTTCTCGAGAACAATATCAAGTCCACCGAAGTCTCAACCTACGTTAGACAACAACGTCCTATGAATCAAAATGCCCAGTTTCTCCAATTCGCCAAACTCGCCCCTGAACTTCAAACGATGATCTTCAAAGAGGCTCTTCCAGACGGGCGCATAGTCGCTTTCAACGCTGCTGAGATTCTTGTCGACACACCTGATAAATGGACTTACGAGTGGTACAGTGATGAGATGTGTGATGGAAAATACAAGAGCCTAAGGATCGTTGTCAGTACTACTATTCCTGCGCTCTTACACGTCAATGTCATGGCCCGAGAAATCGCCCAGAAAGAATATCAGCTCGAGTTCCACCACTGCCTTCCACACCCCGTATACTTCAATTTCGATAAGGACACTCTATACATCCAATCCGATCGCACCAATAAGCTTTTCCAGGGTACTCTACAAATGCTTAAGAAATTCCCAACCCCATTAAGTCATGGTCTTGATATTGCAAAACTGGAAGAGAAGCTAAAGTATTTCATGTTTGGTGAGCCATGCCTTTATAAAAGCACTACGGAATCCATTTCTCGCTTCAGAAATCTCCAGTTGTTGGAATTGAAACAAGGTTGTTTTCGGAAGGATCAGAAACTCAAGATCTTAAATGCTAGGTGGAATGAGAGGTGGGGTGTGGACATTCCTTATGAGATGGTAGAGTTAAGTGACAAGGAGATGGGCTGCAAGCTTTTAGATAAGAAGGTATGTTAATACGTTACTGTGGTATCAGGCGAAATGGGATATACCTAATTTATTTGTGATAGGATGGCTACTCTGTATATGTCAAGCTCCGTCGGTCACCTCGTCTTATCGAGCTTGAGTCCAAGAAGAACATCAATATTCACGAAGAAGGCTGCGATGAGACTTAGTGAAGCATATATCCGGGCTAATGGTGAATCATCTTCTCTGTAATCTAAACGCAATGACGAGGAATGACACTGCCTATACGTCAGCACACTGACTCGGCGCGAATAATAGTTCTTTGTAATCTCTCCTGGTCGTTACTCTTCATTTTCATGGTTGTAGAGGGGGAGGGGGTAATAGGGGTTTCTTTGTAAATACAATCAAGGAATCTTATGGATTCATAGTAAAATCTATTCTCATACTGAATGAATTGTTGACTTTTGATAGATGAAACTGGATATTCGAATGATTGCCTGCTCATTCTCCAATCCTCGTCTAGACAATTAAACGAAGCTCCTTATGGTCCAATCTAGACTCACATCAAGGTATTCCACTTCCTTATGATAATTTCTGGCGACAGGAGCTAGAAAGCTCAAGTGAAATACCAATCCTTGCTGAGTTCTTTCATCTTGTGAATGAGAAAGGATTCGAATTCGTTCGATGTTGAGTCTCACTGATAGAGGTATTCCATCTACATTATCATCACCTGAACATATTTTTTGATTCTAACGTACTGCATGTACGTACGGACCACCCTAGTGGGAAATAAGAATGGAAGGAAAATTATTGGATCCATTAATTGGGCACATAAGACACAATGTAACATCAGCCCTGCAATACTACCCTGTATTATGAGTCTATATCTCAAAACATCGATAGGTTGCTCCACTTGTTTCTTAGAGAGGAAGTTGGGATATGAATTAGAGATGGGATTGGGATTACAGAAATGTCCACGGGTACTTGTTGCATATCTTAAAAGTTCTTTGCCACAGACTTGCATACGATATGGTCCACAGACTTGCATATGGTATGGTCCACAGACTTGCATACGATATGGTCCACAGACTTGCATATGATATGGTATTCGTCTTCCAATCATTGACGATTGATGTTTATCATGATTACCCCGCTTTTTGTGTTATATTCTCGAACTTCCTGTGGTTTTCATCTCAACCAGAGTAGACAATATCACAACTTACCATTTGAATTGACAAATTCTCTTCAATTCACCCAGTTGAAATTCAGGGTGCAAAATATACTGATGATGTCTTCCTCAACTACCGATGACGATGCACCCAAGTTTTATGATAGTATTAGTGATAGGTACGATAAATATTACGCTCATGATCCTGGGTTGTTGGCATTCATCAAGTCGAGTCTTGAACGCCTAGCTCCTGATGCTTCGGTAAGATTTTTTGGCTTTTTGGTTGAGCATTTCTCTACTGGATTGTTGACCTCGGGGAATGCAAGAAGTTTATGGTTTGATTGTTGTTTCTCGGGTTGGATAATGGAATGGATTCTTTTTAGATCTTGAACAACAGTTCAGACAATACAGGAATTTTCCGTGCCATATCATTTACACATTTTCTACATCCCCTCCTCCTCCCCACCAACTCCCACCCTCCCAAAAACTAACTTCCTCCCCCAACAGATCCTAGATATAGGCTCCGGTACCGGTATCCCCGTCTCCCGTTCCATAACCAATTCCGGCCGTAAACTTCACGGCATCGATTTCTCCCCCGCGATGATCTCCGTTGCTCGCAAAAATGTACCCGACGGAACGTTCGAATTGGCGAATATGTTGGAATATATACCGAGGGAGGAATATGATGCTGCTTTTGCGGTTTTTAGCTTGTTTCAT